>PVJH01006091.1:0-105167 GCA_004026705.1 Nesogale talazaci
CACCTCCACCACATACCCACCCCCCTGTTACCACCAACACGACCATCATTACTGCCATGGCAACCAGCATCAACATCACTAGCACCCCACCCCAAAAGCTTCCCAACTTTTGGCCATCCTATCCCTTGCCCCTAGTCTTGTAGACACTTCACCTCTGCTTCCAGCACTATCATCAAGAGCTTCGTCACCCTCACCATCACCTCTGCCACCACCATCACTACCTTGATTATCATCATCACCAACAGCACAACCTCCATTTGTACTGCCTAACCTCCTACAGTCATTTTTATCTTTTACCCATGTAAGAGAGACATCATGAAGGTCACGGTCTAGCCCCTAGCACCGTACTTGGCATTTGGTAGGTTCCCAGCCAATACTTGGCATTTGGTAGGTTCTTGTCTTGTTGAAAGACAAGATGAAGAAAAGAATGCCACAGAGTATACATATACCAGGAAACCATGGCCCCTGTCCCTTGCAAAGTCCACTGTGGTGGTGCAGTGGTTAAGTGCTAGTTTCTCATCAAAAGGTTGGTGGTTCCCACGTCCCAGCTGCTCCATGGGACAAAGATGTGGCAGTGTGCTTCTATAAAGATAGCAGCCTGGGAAACCTTCTGGGGCAGTTCTACTCTGTCCTACAGGGTCTCTGGGAGCCGCAATCAACAGCAATGGATTTCAAGCCACCTTCAGAGTTCAAGGTCCTTGGCCTCTTTGAAGGTCAGGCCTGATGAACTTACCTCAAGAGCCTCTTCAACAGGCACACGAAGGATGAGGACAAAAGGCCAGATACTACTTGACCAACGATTTGGTCTTCCAGGAAATTCATGAAACTAAACCAAATGAAATTCCAGCAGCTGATTATATTTATCTAGAAACTTCAGTTATTGTTTAGCCCTCATCCACCTAGAGTTTCAATTCCTCACTCCCTTCTCCACTGCTCCCCAAAGTCACAATCCAACCCTCTCCTCCTGGTAGCCCTCCTCCCTTCATTCATCCCAATACTGGAGCTGTACAAATGGCCCATTTTCCATCTAGTTTCTGGCCTGGATCTGTTTGCATTTTCAAACATAACTTTTCCTTTCCAGCCCTGAAAAGAAACCTGGGCATCCATTTGCTTCTAAATGGCCAAAACATCTCCTGGGACCTTGGGATGTTAACATTATTCCTTCTGGCAGTAACGCTCCATACTCCCATCTGAAATTGACAGCAACTTTGGAAATTAGACATAAAAACCATGTCCACCAACTTTCCATCCCAGGAGACAAACAGATAATGAAATGATCAAACTTTCTCCTGGGTTCCTGCATCACTGATTGTAGGTAACTTGAGCCAGTGAATGGAAGGAACCTGAAAGGCTGGCTTACAGAGCAATGCTCCAACATGGGCTACCAAGTTCATTGTCAAAGCAGAGAAAAGACTCAATGCGTGCGCCAGCTTTCACTCAGGAAACAGTCCTTCTGCAACCCCCTGCCACTCCTGTAGCACCAGACAAAAATCCATCTAAGCTTTTTTCAAGCATGAGCCATTGATCCTTTTGTTAACGTCCTCTGAATCTCCTTTGAGAGCATGATAATTATGGACTCTGAGATCATGGCTGTCCTTGGGGCATTCCCTTCAACCATCTGGTCTCTCAAGACGTGTCTAAGTTACTTTTGTCCCCAGCAGACTTTGTGAGTATCCAATGAATTCACCCGCGCATTCCATAGACTGCCTGCTCCTTGTTCCCTGTGGTGCATCTAACATTCTTGCTCGCTCTCATGATCTGCTTGTTCTGCGCAATGATGTTGCGGTCACTGCATTAGACAGTGTCCCAGGAAAAAATGCTCACAATAATATTTTTAGAGGAGGTCATATGACATCATGGAAACAACATGTCATGGTCAGCCAAATATGCTAAGAGGCATGAGCAGAGAAAGAAGCAAATTAGAGACAGGGATACGGGACTTGGACCTCAAGCCAAGAACGTTGAGCTGATTTTCTAATCATAGAGGGTGATGCATAATGTTCTGCTTGGAATTCCAACAGCTCATGCTCCTGGTGGGAGCGGTGAGATGAATATGTTGGGTCATGTCCTCCAAGGAGTGTCCACTGTGAGTGACACAGATCCAGCAGAAAGGGGTGAGATGGGTGCTCGTGGAGTCAGGGGGGTTCTGAAGAGAGGCTGTAGAAGCAACAGGATGGTCATTTTGCCTAGAACAGAATAGGGTTGAGTGGTAAGTTGAGGAAATATAGAGCAGCAGGCTTGAGTGAGAGTCGTGAAGTAAGTCTTTGGGGTGATTTAAGAGTAGACACAGAACTGAGTAGTGAGGAAGGGTGGGAGGAAGAGCAAGCCAGAGGTAAAGGAGTGCACTCTTCTGTGTTAGATGCCCATGATACAGACACAGATCTGCTCACATCCTGTCTGAGAAAAGTGTGGTTTCCCATTTATAGATAGGACTGACAGATGCTGGACAAGGGCATGGGCCTCTTTGCTGAATTTGAGTTTTGAGTTTTATCCAAGGCTATGACACTCTTTTTTAGCCAAGGAAGAAGGTTCAGAGAATTCATTTTGGGTTGGTTGCATGCCAACATTTCCCCCACTGAAGATACCTGTAAATCTTTCCCTCCATGGATTGCATGCTTCAAAAGATCTTCCAATACAGTGCATCTATTCAGTTATTCCTTTTGCTTGTCTGCTTGTGTTCATCTGAAAACATCTAGTTTGCTAAGTAGGGCAGATATAATCCCAGGTAAAAGCCAGAAAAGGCCACTTTAATCAGAAAATGTAGGCAATTCTTGCCAGTCCATCTGAAATCTTAAGAGTAGTTCAAGAAGCTTATAATTTCTTTTATCATCTCTAGACTGGGAAGAAAGGCCACCATAGAGTTTAAATAACTTTTGTTTCTTTAAATAGAGACACAGATGGACATGTCTTTATGTGGGAACATCAAGTCATGGAGAAAAACGTTCATGAACTATCAGCAAAGCCAGGTTCATTTAGAAGCACAGTGTGTCCATGTGCTCATCTCTATGCTGCCGGTCTAGTGTCTCAGATAGTTTACATCCTCTATTATGCATGAGCTACAAGAGACGGAGAATGTGGAGGAGTACATGACTGGTTGTGCCAAGGACACAGCAAGTTCATTTGGTCAATGAACCTTATTACCAGGCTTAGTAAACTAAAAAACATCATGTAATCTAATGAAAACAAAACAAAACATTCACAAGTGACAATCTGTAATGAAAAGAGACGCTTTCAAAAAAATAGCACACACACACACACACACACACACACAAAAACGAGTACTAATGTTGATCATTTGTAAAAGCAAAGTTCTATCAAGCAAATTTTTGAAAAACAGGGTGAGACCAGTATTTATAAGTGTTATTCTCTTTATAAATTGGGTTTTCTCTTGTTGATTTAATGAGGACATTGAGAAGTAAGGTGAGTTCTAACCCTTAAAGCCTTCTGTGACAGATGTGGAAGACAGGCAGCATGTGAAGACCTGCCTGCTGGCAGAGGAATGTGAAGGCTTTCTGGTTGACTCCAGACACTAGGGGAGAGACCTACAGAAGGGATGGAGATGGCCTAGACCCTGCCTTGGACTTCCATTCTCAGGAACTGGGAGAGAATAAGTTTTTGTTCTTTCAAGTCATCTACTTGTGGCATTTCCATTATGGCCACTCTAACAAATGCAGAGAGAACGGTTATGCTGATATGGGAGGCACTGTATCTGTTTCACTGTTCAAGGGAAAGGCCAGTCCAGCAGGAGGCATTGATGGGAAGAGAGAGTGAGGAGACAGAGGGAGGCCACCCTCACTCTGTGGCGCCCATGGAGGTGGGAGGCTCTGTGCTAGGTGAGAGGGAGACTGTGACAAGCCTTCTGTTGGGACAGGAGAGAGGTGGCAAGTATGGGACCGATGCAGTGAGGATATAGGGTAGTGCTTGGAAGTTGGGGAAATTCCCACTGCTGGATTTGCTTTCTCTGTGGGGTGAAGGAAAGGTCATACAATCGGGCAAAGGATAATCAAAAATCAATAATCAAAAGTCACCCTCAAGCTAACACAATCGCTGCTGAGCTGATTCTGTCTCAGAGTGTCCCTATGAAAGGGTTTCTGATACTGTAAATTTTGACAGGAGCAGACAGCCTCATCTGTCCCCTATGCATTGAATGGTAGGTTTGAACCACCAACCTTTTGCACAACAATCTAACACCTGACAGTGCTATTAGAGCAGCAGACTTTATGTCAACTTGAACCTGTAGGGGTGAAGTCCAACCTATCAATCAGGTCATAGCCTGATGATGCCTCCTTGGGGGTGTGGCTTTTTAATAAGGGAAACAGTGAGAACTTCTCTCTCTTGGGCCCTTAGCCTTCCTCTCTGATGGGACCCTGTCTGCTTCCAGGGATCCTGGAATACCCTATTTTTACTGCATTCATTGATCTTTCATCTCCCTGCTGCCCACTTCACCTTTCTGTGCCAACAGCCTGCAGTTACATAAGCCTGAAGAGGCTCTGGCTCCCATCTGAGCCAGGAACTTTAGTTGGACTAGTCTGGAGTGCCTTCTTGATATAAAATTCTTTCTTATATCCCTATGAATATCACTGGTTTTGTTTTCTAGACAACTCAGTATAACACAAACACCTTCAAGGTAAAGAGAGTAGACAAGGAGCCTTGGGAAGAGTGCTCAACTCCAAACCAAACCAGTTATCATCCAGTCAGTTCTGGCTCAGGCACACTCAGGTGGCCAGAATTCAGCTTTGCTCCATGGCATTTTCATTGATTGGTTTTGTTTTCTTTTCAAAGGAGCTCCCTACACCTTTCTTCCAAAGGGTCTCCTCACAGTGGATTAGGACTGCTTATCTTTCACTGAAGATTTAACCATTTGGGCCACTTGGGGGTCACAGAGGTTTAAAATGACCTCTGTACGTGGGCCAACTGGAGAAAGAAGGAAGGGCTTCCTGCATCTTTCAGAAAGTCAGAGACTTTGGAATCATTAGGCTATTAATCTAAGTGGCTTAGGAGACCTTATGTTAATCTGGGTAGACTAGAGAAACAAATCTATATATATATGTATATGTATATTAAGTGTACATTAAGGAAGCATCCCAACTCAGTGCTGACCAAACCCATAATTCCAACATTAGCTCATATGCCTGACACCAATCTACAAAGCCCTCCTCAATGTCACACAAAACATACAAGGATGCCAAATCAGTGAGTGTGTCAGCATGTCAGCACTGGCAGGGGTTTCCATGAGATTGCTCCTGCACCCAAGGTTGCATCATAATAGTTCCATGTGGCTTCTCCTCAGGAATGTCTTGCAGGAAGTGAGCCTTGCAAGCTGAAGCAGGGAATTGGCTAGGGTATCTGCACCCTGGTCCGATCATCAGAAAACCAGAGACCTGCGAATCAGAAAGGTGAGCTCACCAAGCCATTTATCTCTCAGCCCTTCAATTAATCCCACATGTGTTTATCAGCCAGCTTGGCATAATAACCCTTAACTATCTCAGCTCTGTGGGGTAGAGGGTTACACGTTAGGCTGCTAACCAATCATCAGCAGTTCAGAACCACTAGTCACTCTGCAGGAGAAAGATGAGGCCTTCTAATCCCAGGAGGATGTTTGATGCAATGAGTTATGAGTCTAAAAATGTGCAATTTTGGAAACCCACAGGGGTAGTTCTACCCTGGTCTGCAGGATCACCACAAGTCACATGAATCAACTCCACTGCCATGAGCTATCTACGTGGTCACGGGTTGTCACGGATGAGACTCCAGAGAACATTTGCTCTGTGTGTTTGTCTCTCCCTCATTAAGAGGAAGATCTAAGCTGTCTCAGAGTGAGTAGGGGTATACCAGACTGTGAATCTTTCTGTTGCAGGTGACAGCCACACCGATGGGACTCTGGATTGAGTAGGTAGGGCTCTGTGCTAGCACGTCGGAGGTTGTGTTCCATCAACCACCAAAGAAGCTTTTTCACTTGGTCTGAGTTTGTTCCATTTGGCAGATGGAATGAGGACCCTTGGGGAGTCTACCATCCACGTTCACTGTGTTGTGGCCACGGTTAGAAGACATGCCTCCCCTCTGCCATGCCTCAGTGGGAAATGAGTCCTTTGTTCCTGTACTCTGCTTGCAAATAAACCCGCTGTCCTCCCTAGATACCTGTCAAGGCTGTGTGCAGTCACCTGAAGGCAAGAATGATTGCCAAGGAGACTTCCAGAAATGCTGATCGGGTAATCTGAATATGTGCTGTTTAAAAAATAACAATAAATCAGCAAGGTTTTGAAAATGTAATATTCAGAATAATAGAATAGCTAGAAATCTGACCAAGCATGAACAAGGCAGAGACTCCTAATGCACTATGAATTAATCATCAATACATCTATGGGTCAAAGACAACTTCCACATATACATCAAAGGAAGGGCAGAGCACACTCAAAAGGTCTTAGCTAATCAGAATAAGTAAGTCCAGCACAAGGTGACATTCACTTTATGGGAAAACATTTACATTCTTCCAAAAGCTTGGGAGCCAAGCTGTTTCTAGCTAAGCATTGGGACAAATAGGCACACAATGCTTTATTTGTTAAATGGCATTGACACACCCGTTAAAGCCTTTATTTGTCCTGCTTTGAAATCTTACTGGTAGCTCTTGACTATATTCCAGACAGAATAAGGTGATTCTTATATGAGCTCAGGAAGGACACGTTATGCAAATTCATCCCAGAAATAGTCTAATTCTCTTGAGGGCCCGAGTAGATCATTGCAAGATTCCCTGATGAAATTCATGTATTCTTTGATGTATCAAATATTAACAAAGTGTCTATATGTGCAAACGCTAACGTGTCAAATGCTGGGATTATATTGCTAATTTGAGTAGAGTTTCTGGTGGAGGAGAAAAAACATAAGCATTTAGACACTTATGAAGGGAAGAATGTGAGATCAGCTCTGTTTGGTGGGAAAAGAAAGTTCAAGAGCAGGGAAAATAGTAACTGAACACTTTCACCTACCTATAAGGGGGTCTCGGAACTAAATATTCAAACTCTTTATGATTGGGAGTTTTAGGGATCAATGTAGCTTTAGGGGTCAATAGGCTGCTCCACAATGCAATCTAATGCTAATGGTACCATCATCATGTCCATAGTTCTAGCGAATGGAATGCATCAGCCAATTGAAATGGTCAATTCTGTAGAGTATATTCTACCCTCAGAGCTTAAGCAGATATTTTGACAGAACTTGGCACTCTTCCTATCACTTGACCCACAGATTTTGGGACGCAAGCTTGCAGGAGTCTCCAGTCTGTTGCCTGACTATGGCAGTTAGAGTTTGTGTCGACTTTAATTTGTGTGAACCTATATGTATGGAACCAGACACCTCCTAGGGGGTGTGGCTTTTTTGCATAAGAGTGAGAGACCCTGGGAACTATTTTTTCTTTGCCCCGTTGCCTTCCTGCTTGCTGGGACTTTGTGCCTACCTCCAGGGGTGGCCCCACGTGAGCTGTCCCACTCTGAATGGTGCTAGTGCTTTGTCATGTTACTACTGATTTTAGATCCCTGGGACTCTGTGCTCACTCACCTGTGATCTTCCTGTTTCCCAGTGTACCTTTCTGTGTCATTGGCTGGCAGCTATGTGAGTCTGAAGAGAGCCCAGCTGGCATCAGACCCATAGATGACTTGGACTGGGTTGGGCACCTCCTTGATTGGAGATAGCCTCTGGATATAAAGTTCTTTCTGGTACATGGGTAGGAGTTACTGGTTGATTTCTCTAGACAATGTAGTCTAACTTAAGGATTTGGGACTTGTCAGTCTCCAAGAATTAGGTGAGCCAATTCCTCGCAGTAAATCTCTTTCTCTCATACTATTTCACAGTGGTTTTGTTTCTCCAGAGAAACCTAAGACGCCACCTCACCTCTCCAATGGTGGGCAGGGGAGAGCGAGGGCTAGAGAAGGAGCTGGAAACATTTCTGTGGTGGGAAGTTTCCCATGGAAACACGAGAACAGCACAAAATGAATCTTTTTACTAATAAGGATCTCGATAGATGTAAGAACTGGGAAGACTCACTCTGTAGAATCCTATAATCTCTTTTGCATCTCTGCCCTTCTCTCTGTGAGGCCTCCCTCTCTCTGCCACAGTATCCCTCCCAACACTCTGACCTAATGGGCCAAAATCTGAAAGAGTTGCCATCATGTCCAATGTTGCAGAATAGACCTGTGCTTAATAGGATATTTGTGGCTTTTTGAAAGTAGGTTGCGAGTAGAAAAGCAGATTATTGTTCTTTAAGGATACCTTGTGCCACTGACCTGTTGGTTCATGGACAACCCAGTGCTTAACTGTTTGAGCCACATGGGGATTCCTCAGTTTCCCAGTGTCCAGTCTAAGCTCCGGGGGTGGAATCTGACCTTGCTAAAGTCATGTGACTATCTCTTAGCCTACTCACTATTGCCCAGTGTATGAACAGAGATTGGCTAGGTCCAAAGCAGAAGCCTTCCCAATGACTTGACCGAGGAAATGCTATGACTGAGTGCTCACCCGGATAGCATGGAACAAGAGGGGGGGATATTTCTTCAAAGAAGATGTTGTGGCCAGCGACCCAGTTAATGTATTAGGAAGATAAACAACCATGAAGAAAGCCAATCCAACACTATATCCAGATGTCCACCTCAAATGAGGACTGTATTTTGAGCTAAG
Organism: Nesogale talazaci; assembly: GCA_004026705.1. Lineage (NCBI taxonomy): Eukaryota > Metazoa > Chordata > Mammalia > Afrosoricida > Tenrecidae > Nesogale > Nesogale talazaci. The sequence continues at coordinate 8,662 of PVJH01006091.1, forward strand.
ATTTAAAAAATGAAATAAATCCAAACCAAACACAAACCAGATGTCCATTTCTATGTTGAGAGACAGAGATACCGGGATGCCTGACTCTTTCTTCTTTTAAACAAGCCCGTGAAACTAGGGCTTTCTCATCCTTCCTCATTTCCTGGGCCACTCCAGAGTCCATGGTTAAGTGCTTGGCTGCTAACCCAAAGTTCGTTAGTTCAAACTCACCAGTTCTTCCATGGGAGAAAGATGCGGCAGTTGGCTTCTATAAAGATGATAGCCTTGGAAGCCCTCCCGGGCAGTTCTGTTCTGTCCCATAGGGTTGTAATGACTTAGAATTGATTCAGCAGCAGTGGAACACGTAGAGCCTGCAGTAAACAGAATTAGTTTATCACCAGGAGAAAGTGAACAGCCCTGAGATTCTAGTCACTCCAGCTTCCGCCTCTTTGTCTTAGAGCACACTGCCAAGAGGATCAATGCCTTGGTATACCTGTTACTGACTAGTCTGGAGGCTACCCTTCAGTCTGTTGGTGCCGATGAGATACTGAGGGTGACTTAAAAAAACAACAACAACACCAACGCAAACAAACCCCAAACAGTGAAGACCAAAGGGTGGATAAGTGGTGTGTGATTGCCTCCTGCAGGTGGAGAAGCTTCTCATTGGTCAGGGAAAAAGACCAGAGAGTCACTTTCAACAGAGGTGATATTTTGAAAGCAAGGGTAAATCCAAGGTCAAGTTCCTAAGCAAATGTTATGAGGACTACGTCCTAAGAAGTTTGGAAGAGACAGTGATCTCGACAGCTTGCAGCGAGGGGCAGGTCATTAAGGTTAGGCTGCTGGGAGAGACAAGGTCAAAGACCCTTGAATTCCAGGAAGCAGAAACATCTGCTAGACTTGCATATTTGTGTGGAGACACATTTCAGGGTTGAGCTGGATGCAGAGAATATTTTAGTGATTGAATGGACACAGACAGATTTTTGGAGGAGGGGGGGGCGGCATGGGAGAACCCCAGCCTTGCTGCTGCTGGATTTGAACCGCCAAGCCAGTGGGCCGCACTCAACCACTACGCCCCCGGGGCTCAGCCCAGGATTTCTTTTGCGAAAGAAAATTAAGTTCTTTAGATAAGTTATCTTTCTTTCATGAATTAAAACATTTTCTCCTCTCTCAAACACAAATGTTAATGCATGTTTTCATGCCTTCAGGGAACATTTAGGGGAAATTTGCTAAGAGGACAAAAATGAAACAGGACTAGGAAGAGGATAAATCCAACTAAGCATATTCTCAGTGACTTGGTTTTTATTTTATTTTGTTTTGTTTTGTTTATTTTTTATTTATTTATTTTCTCTTAGTGACTTGGTTTTGCTTCTCTAAAGAACCCAGTCTACAACAGAATGTGAAGATGGTTCAATATCAGGACCTATAGCATATTAATTCCGTCTTAAAAATTAGGGGAGAAAAAAATTGTATCAGTAGCTTTTGAAACAACATACCTTAATGAAATAAATTGTTAAATCTCCTAGCAATGTGCTTGTCACATAGTAGGTTTCGAGCAACGATAGCAATTATTATCAGTATGAGAACCCCAATTATCCTGTGCAGCTGAGTTGTAGGAAGATACTGGTCTTTATGAAGATAGGCAGTTATTTCTCCGACTAGTTCCTGAGCTGGATTGCAAAGATAAGCAGATCTAATTGACCAGCTTGAGAAAATAAACACGCTGATTTTCTTAGGTTCATCTACTCCCCACCCTCCTTGCTCCTCAAACTCAGAGTTGTCTTCCATCTCTCTAAAACACTGTTCCTCCATTTATCAAATAGAAAGGATAATGGGCATGCTCATCACAGGCTCGTGGGAATCAAAGAACAAAATCCATGCACCAGCACAGGGTAGATTGCTTTCACAAGACAATTATTTAAAAGCACCACACTCCGTGGGAGTGGCTGCTGTCTCAGCCTAATATCTCTCTCGATGATAAGTATGATCATCTTGATGGAAAGTTTTCTGGGATCAGTCAAAATGAAAAGTAGGCAAACTGGGTGTCATTAGGCTAAGTCAAAGGCGAATGGTATTTTTATGGGCACCTTTCAAATGCCAAACAGAGGGTATGTTGGTTGACACAGAAGAGCAAACTTTGACTGGATCAGTAGGAAAGACTTACTCAAGTCACCACAAAAGTTCAGCTCTCCCTCAAAGTGCATGACCTCAATGTTGTTGAAAGAGTGGTTTCTATTTTTACATGAAATCATTTCAACCTCACAGAAAAACAGCCAGAATAGTATGAAGAACTCTCATAGGCGCTTCTGCAGGAGATCCACACGAGTTTTACAAGTCCCTGTGATGCCGTGTGTTGCAAAGGAGTGAAGTGCAGAATCAGTCGTAATCTTCAGCTCACACATTCCTTCAGAATCCATCAGCATGGAGCAGGTCAGCTGTCCTGCCTTGTCCTCGGGGCTGTAACACGGGTGGTGTAGCAGTTAGGTGCTGGCTGCTCACCTGCAGGTCTGAAGTTTGAAACCAGCAGCCACTCTATGGGAGAAAGATAAGAGTTTTCAACCCAGAGCCTAGGAGACTCACGGGGGCAGTTCTAGACTGTCCTCTCGGTCTCTATGAGTGGGTCTTGGCTCGATGGCAGTGAGCTTGTTTTTTAAAATCTTATGGGTGTTTTATATTGCCAACTGTCTTTCCCTTCGAGTTTGTTCAATGTGTCTGCATGATAAGATTGAGGCTGTGCATTTGGGGCAGGAAATTCACAGAGATGCTGCTGTGACCATTGAGTGACCCAAGGTGCTGCTTTGAACCATTGCTGATGACACTTAAAGGTGGCGCCTGCCCAGCTTCTCCACTGAATAAGCATTATTGTGGGAAGGCACTTTGAGACAGTCTACTAATCGCACAGCTCATGCAAATGCAAGCTCCCTGTGTTGCTTGTCAAATGATGGGTCTCCAACGATTCCTTCTACTTTCATTGTAAGAAAGAGCTTTCTCTTTCCTCCTTTATTTGTTCATTTGGTACTTATTGTTAGCAGTGTGGGTGTTGGGCTTCTTGTTTTAGCAAATGATATGAAGTCCATTATTATCCTTATTGATTTCAATGCCCACTTTGTCTTTGAGTTGGCCAGTGGGCGCCCCATCAGGTTGGTTCTGAGGTCCTTTTACATGGCTCTGATATTATGGGTGCATTTCCTAATACAACATGCTATTGCTTCCTTGTCATTTGTGTTCCCTGACTCAATACTGGAACTGGCTGCTTCTCCAGATTTTATATATAATGTCTAAGAGCTCTGGTTGCTGTTAGTGGAGAAGGTTATTTAGAAGCCAAGATCTGGACATCGGGGGTGCTCATTGTTTCTGGGGTGTTGCTTCCATCCACTCTCCTCTAATACAACACCAAGGGGTTCATGCTGGCATTCCTCTTTTCAATATTTGGAACAATCTTCGGTAACAGTGAGAATCCTGACTCCTTTTTGGGGGGGAGGGGGGCACATCACTGCCCTCTGGTGGTGGGAGTAGGAGAGCTGCTGCTGAATTTGAACCTCCAATTCAGTGAGCTGCAGTCCAGTGCACAGCCACGACGCCACCGGGGCTCAGCATATCCTGACTCTTTATCCTAAAATACTTTCTTGTTCTCCTTCCCATCTTGTTTGCCTGAAACCTCACGTAGCTGCATTTCCCAAGTTAGTCCCATTCTCTACTGTGCCGCCTCCATCATTCAGGCTCTCAAGAGCATTTTGGATTGAATTATTCAGGAGAGAGGGAAGGCAGGAGAGCAAAACAAAACAAAAAACTTCTGGAACCACAATGTGGTATTTTACTTCACACACCTGGGGGACAAATAAATATATTTTTTATGATGATAGTCAATGTGAGCCTATTATGGGAAGATGGGACCATTGATAAATAACCAGTAGAATTATTTAGTCACACAACTAGTCTGCTCTAAATGTGATTTTGTATTCCTAGTCATGCAACAAACAGCATTATAAATTTGTGTGTATGCATATAAATATATAACATATTTAACTGTATATGTTACACACACAAACCAATGTGTATATATTAAATGTATACCATAGTCTTTGTTGTTAAAATGTAATACTGGATGGGCAAGGATTTTTTTTTATCACCATATATGTATATGTATAATAGCAATGCCTAACAGATTATACAAATTTCTGTTGGAATATCTGAATGTCTAATAGACTGTAAAAACAAAGAAAGAAAAACTCACTATCATTGAGTCAATGCTGACCCACAGCGAACCCTTTGTGGGTTTCCAAGACGGTAACTCTGGGGCCAGAAAGCGCAATCTCTCTCCCTCAGAGCTGCTGCTGGTTTCAAACTGGCAAGCATGCGGTCACAGTCCACATGTAAGCACTCTGCTACCAGGATGCCTCCGTAAAACATCATAAAAAGACTGCATAGATTGATATTTTTAGCAATAGGAGATACCAATAATATGTTGTAAAGTGAAAATATAGCTATTATGCATTCCTTTAAAATAAACATGTGTGTGGTGGGGGGGGCTGAGGCCCGGTGGCGTGGGCGTAGTGGTTGAGTGCAGGACTGTGGCCCACGGGCTTGGTGGTTCAAATCCAGCAGCAGATTTCTGGGAGCAAGGCTGGGTAGCTCCCAGGCCACCAGAGGGCAGTGATGCCCCCCCCAAAATAAACTGAACTAAAATAAACGTGTGATAGGACAGATACACATTTATGAGAATTTATGGGGGAGCATTTAAAAGTGGGTTATCTCTAAATTGTAGAATTTTTATCATTATGCTATATTATTCTAGCTTTGTTTGCTATAAATATAGCAACAGACATTTATTAAGACATTTAAAAAAATCATTTTATTGAGGGCTTATACAATTCTTTTTTTTTTTTGGGGGGGGGGGAATTACTGCCCTGGTGGGAGTAGGAGGCCCAGCCTTGCTCCTGGAGAGCTGGTGCTGGATTTGAACCGCCAACCCTGTGGGCCGCAGTCCCAAACACAACCACTATGCCACCAGGCCTCAGCCCCATACAACTCTTATCACAATCCATACATTTATCCATTGTACACAAAGCACATTTGCACATCTGTTGCCAGCATCATTCTCAAAACATTTGCTTTCTACTTAAGTCCTTGGTATGAGCTCTTCATTCCCCCCCCCTTCTTCCTCATTTCCCCCTCCCTCATCACCCTTGACAATTTATAAAGTATTATTACTTTGTCATATTGTACAGTCTGATGCCTCCCTTCACCCACATTGGGAAGGAGGTTATATGTAGAATATTATAATCAGTTCCCCCTTTGTACCCCGCCTTCCCTCTACCCTCCCAGTATCACCACTCTCACCATTGGTCCTGAAGGGATCATCTGTCCTGGATTCCCTATGTGTCCAGGTCCTATCTGTACCAGTGTACATCCTCTGGTCTAGCTGGATTTGTAAGATAGAATTGGGATCATGACAGTGCAGGAGGCAGGGTGGGGGGTGGGGGGTTGCAGGGGTGAGGGGTTGCAGGGGTGGCCGATGGGGAAGTAGGGCTTGAAGGATTTAGGAGCTAGAGGAAAGTTGTATGTTTCATCAGAAAAGACCAAAACCACTGATAAATTCTGTCCTGGATTGAATTGTGCCCCTCCTTCTCATATGTGTTATGTTTTGAAAATCTTAACCCCTGTGGTGTTTATAATCTCACTTGGCAATAGGTAGGCTCTATTATGTTAACGAGGCAGTCTTTATGCAGGGTTGACTTGAAGTCAAGTTCTTTTGAGATGTAATAGGAAGCAGACAAGAGAGATGATAAATGCCAGGCCATGTGAAGGTCACCAAACAGCCCAGGAACAAGGCCCTTTCCTCAGAAGTGTCCCAGAGACGAGAGAGAAAGTCTTTTCCTAGAGCTGGTCCTCCAAATTGAGATTTCTGGCCTCCTAAACTGTGCAAAAAATACCTTTTTGTGTTAAAACCACCCACTAGTGGTATTTCCATTTTAGTAACATTAGATAACTAAGACAAGATCGAAAACTCAGGATCTTATCAGCAAAAACTGACACTGGCATTCCCTGAATCCATACCCTCTGTCACCACCACCATCCTCCCACTCACTCCTGGGTAATAATTATGAACCAGCCCTGTCTAGTTTAGTCCACAGAATGGGGAGGGGAATCAAATAAGTAACATTGCTGGCAGCCATTGCAATCTGTAAAATGCTATAAAAATGAAGTATGTAAGTTTCATCACTGTTATTGTTATTTGTGTTGATTTCAGTCTTTCTACTAATTTCCAATGTTTACTAATCACCTTTTACATCTCGAAAGAACTTGCCTTCAAGTAAACCCTACATTAAGCCGGCCTCATTGACATCACATAGACTACTTATTACCAAGTGAGATGTCAAACACCATTGAAAGAGGGTGGGAAGTAAGGTCTCTGCTCAGCTCATTGCTGTTTTGAAGGGCCAGTTAGTGAGCTCTGACTCCTAGAACCCGGTTGTATAACAAAACAAAATACGGTCAAACACTGGACCATCCTCACAACTCTTATTATTTCTGAGACCATTGTTTTTTTTGGGGGGGGGGCATCACTGGCCTCTGGTAGTGGGAGTAGGAGGCCCAGCCTTGCTCCTGGAGAGCTGCTGCTGGATTTGAACCTCCAACCCAGGGGACCGCAGTCCCGCGCACAACCACTGTGCCACCGGGGCTCAGGCCCCTCTTAGACCATTGTTGTAGCCAGTGTGTCAATGCATCTTGTCAAGAACCTTCCTCAGTTTTTTGCTTCCCTTCTACTTGACCAAGTACGATGTGATGTCTTTCTCCAGTGACTGTTTTTCCCTGACAAACTGTCCAAAGTACGTGAGAAAAAGGCCCCTAATCCTTGCCTCTAAGGAGCATTCTGGCTGTACTTTTATGTCTTTAGAAGACATAAAAGAGCATTTGGAACAATGTAAAATCTAGTTGAGAAGGTGATATTCCAAACTAAACTTCTAACTTCACAGATAACCAGAGGCAGACTGCAGCCTTGGGCAAGATGCAGGACACAGAGACTGCCAAAGCTTGGCGAGACCAAGGTGGTTTGGGGATTCGGGGAAAGTTTCAGGGGTGTAATAGCATATTCTTGTTAGACTGTGATTGTATATTGTTAATTGCTTTTCAAATGCCGTGACTGAATTGGTTCACACTTCATGATGAGTATGAAATACAAGTTTAGAAACCAATTAGAAGGATAAAAATGATTCTGAGAATAAAATCTGCTTTGTCATATTTTTAGAGATCCTGCATAGTTTCACAGGCTCGAAAAGTCATTTATCTGAGACAATAATATCCCAAAGACAAATATATGAAAGAGTGCATAGAGATGTGTGATTTTTCTCTGGCTTCCGTCTTGGTGTCAGGACAGGAAAAAATACCAACCTTATAAATGTTAGGGTGAGGTGTTTGTTTTGCTCATTTATGAGTTCCACATGTTTAGAGCAGTGCCTGGCACATAGTAGGCACTTCTGGCATACGTGGGTGAGTTCTTATTTTCACTTCTAATATATAAGTCAGATTTCCTTTTTTTTTTTTAAACAGGTTGGCTCTTAATCATAGTCTATTAGTGTGAAAGTGAGGTTTGACAATATGCTTAAATTGTACAAACATGGGTGAGAATTCTGCTGGGTTTGATTTTCATTTTTAGAAGTCAGACAGTGTCAATGTTTGTCTAAGATGTTTGTCCAAATGCAAAGCCTCAAATGAAGCACTCAGCATCCGGTTACTGTCTTTCAGGAATCTGATATCCAAATTCCATCATTTACAGAATTTTTTCCCCTTGTTCTTCCTTTAGGGTTAGTTGACATTTTTCCAGAACTTCTAAAACCTTCCCAGTGACAGTGCTCATAAGAATTGGTTACTGGCCACCTGAGGCTGAAAATGGGCTGGTCTCAGCTTACAAATTCAAATGGAAAAAATAATTTAAAAAGGCTGAGCCCTGGTGGTGTAGTGGTTGTGTGTGGGGCTGTGGTCCACAGGGTTGGTGGTTCAAGTCCAGCAGCAGCTCTCCAGGAGCAAGGCTGGGCTCCCTACTCCCACCAGGGCAGTGATGCCACACACAAAAAATTAAAAATATTCAAACTGATCCATTTTTATACATTATTTCTAAGTTTGTTTAGCTACAAAGATAACAGAACTCTCTTCCAAAATATGAAGCAACATTGAGGGTGCCCTGGTGGCATAGGTGGCAACACAGTGGGCTGCTACCCATTAAATATTAATAAACAAGGAACCCTGATGGATGTTTGGTATTCACAGGATAGAATAGAGATGATTGTAGCCAGCTATTAAAGTTGGGCCGTGTAAGGCTACTGCTGAAGGTTCCTTGCTTGGGGTCTGCCCTAGTCTTGTATAGTTGTCTCTTTAGGGAAACAGGGATATATGGCAATATGAAGATAATATGAGATTGAGGAGTGCCTGGGGACCCGGCAGGAGAGGCAGCGGGGGATGGGGGAGTCCACATTAATGTGTAAAAGAAGGAAAGGCTTCAAAGTTGATTGTGGCAATGATTACACAGCCTATCTTGATAGGATGGGCATATTGCCTTGTATGGTGTATTCATGACAACTCAAATTTTTAAAGTGTTGGACTCTGCTTACCTCCCAGTCTTACCCCCTACCACCACCTGCCTCCATGGGCTCTCTCTTCTCCAGCCTGAATTGGCTACCGTTGAGTCCATTCCAACTAAGGGGCCTCCCTTGGTGTCAGAGGAGAACCGTGCTCCACAGAGCTGTGAATGGCTTATTTTTCAGGGGGACATAGCTCTTCTGAGGCCCCTCTGGCTGAACTTACACGTTCAAACTTTGGGTTGGTAGCTGAGCTTGTTGGTCAAATGCTCCCTCCAAGAACTTCTCTCTGCCGTGACTACCCACACCTCTCCACACCCCCCCTCCCACAATCTCTTGTCACGCACTCTTCATTTTGCATTTCTCTTGGCCCAGAAACTCTTCTTCTTAGCCATTTCTTACTTCATATTTGGATGTATTTCTGTATGATGCCAAGCAAACTCCATATTTTTGTTTTATTTGCTTCTTCCTTTCTTTCTTTCTTTCTTTCTTTCTTTCTTTCTTTCTTTCTTTCTTTCTTTCTCAGTATCAGATACAGAGATAGTTCTTTGTGCCCAAATGATTACCTGCTTCTAGCCCCTCTCTTTCCACGTCTGTACAAGGGCTGTGCATTTGGAAATTCCAGAGCACCATTTCAACAGAAATGGATTTGCTATTTATTATTTATCTGGGCAGAAAAGCACATCCAGGTTGAGATGCTCAATCAGAAATAACTTGCATAGAAGATAATGTATCCAATTTATTTCTAGATTGACAACATGTGTAGGATTTAGGCATTTTAACTGCCTCAGATGATAATGGTCCATATTGGGTTGCCCCAATAAAGAAATAATGGACAGTGGTCACAGAGCACCCTGCCCAGGTAGGTCAGTGTGCCATCTTCATGATCGGACGCATCCAGGAGCAGGTGCTCTGCACCTGTTCTTTGCAGCAAAGCATTCTTCAGCTATCCTGGTCACATGACCTTTAAAAGGAATATTGCTTTCACAATTCTGTATAGATTAGCTATATTGTTTGGGCGTATCTTCTGCTACACTTGAAGTCATGCTATTCCAGATCTGTTCCCAACAGATAAAGATGGTCGCTCCTTAGCTTAGGTGAAGAAGACTCAGTCCTTTTATAAAAACTGTAACTTGGAGGCAGAACTGGCAGAGATTGGACATGTAGTAGCTGGAGCTTCAGCCTGGGATCGATGGCCCACTAACAGGCCTTCATGACTGCAATCAAGCTGAAGAACTCAGCCAAAACAAATAGATAGATACCCTGGCCGCAGACCTCCCTGTCACTGCGGGCCGGCTTTTCACCAACAGAGGCAGGTACATCAAGACTTCTGCTCCTTTGTCTTCTCAATGGAACAGCTCAGGGATGGCCAGTGCTATCTGCAAAGCTGCCTGGTGAGACAGAACTCAAGTTCACCACTGTGACATTGTGCTTGATACTGAATTCCTGCCTGGCTTCTTCCTCTTCTATTCCCACACCCTAATTTCCTACTGATTTTTCCTGGCCCTTTCTCCTAATACATCAACTTCACATAGCTCTTTATGCAGGGAAAGAGCTTTATGCAACTTCTGCTTCTGGGAAATCCAAACAGTAGCAGCACTTTCAGATGAATTAGAAACACAGCACTCCCCACCCCCAAATTGCTGCTAGTTCCAAGTCTTGAATATTAAGTTCCTGGGTGGTATAAACAGTTAATGAACTTCCTCCTAACTCAAAGGTTGGAGGCTTAAGGTTTCTTAGAGATATTTCCGAAGAAGGCCATGCTGATCGACATTGGAAAGGTCGGCATGGAGCACAGTCCTACTCTGACACATGTTGGGTCCCCATGGGGGGTGGGGATGGTGCAGTGTACAACCAACATGGCCTCGACCAGGAGTGTGAAGCCAACAGGCCCTGCAGGAAGAACTTACATAATTTGTAGAGCTGACCTGGAGAATCTACATCAGGGGTCCTCAAACTTTGGCCTGCGGGCCACATGTGATCTGCCGGGGGTTTTGCTGTCCTGCTTAGCAGGCGACTTGTGCCGGGCCTACAGTGAATTTGTTCTCATATATATATATATATATATACATATACATATACATACACACACATATATATTAACTATAGTCCAGCCCTCCAATGGTCTGAGGGACAGCGAACTGGCCCCCTGTTTCAAAAGTTTGAAGACCCCTGATTACATGGTTGGTAGTTGCTGTTGACTCCAACTCAGGATGACCTCTGTAGAGCAAAATGAAAATTGTCTGACCCCGTGCCTTCTCCTCATCATTGAGATTTGTGAGGCCTGCATTCAAATGGGTCAGTTCTTCGGTTGCTTTCTTTATTCACGGCCCAGCTGTTACATGCAGAGGAGGCGATGGAAAATGTTGTGGTTTCAGTCAGGCACATCTTGGTCTTCAAAGTCACATCCTTCTTCTTCAATACTTTATTTATCAATACTTTATTTATTTACTTTTGGTTTTTGGGGCATTGCTGCCCTCTGGTGGTGGGAATAGGAGGCTCAGTCTTTGCTCCTGTGGAGCTGGAATTGAACCTCCAGCCCCGTGGACTGCAGTCCCGCACACAACCACTACGCCACCGGGGCTCAGCCCCTTCTTCACTACTTTAAAGAGGTCTTGTGGAGAAAATTTGCCCAATGCAATGCATCATTTGATATCTTGACTGCTGCTTCCATATATATTAGTTGTGGATCCAAGAAGAATGTTATCTGTGACAAATTCAACCTCTTGCGCGTCTGTCCTCATGTTGTCTGCTGGTGCAGCTGTGAGGATTCTGGTCTTCTTGACACTGAGCTGTAATCCACACTGAAGGCTCCAGTCCTTGAGCTTCATAAGCAAATGCTTCAAGTCTTCCTCACTTTCAGTAAGTGAGGCATGTCACCTGCATTGGATGGTGTTAATAAGCTTCTTCCAGTCCTGACACTAAACTTCTCTTCATATTGTCTAACTTCTCAGATTATTTGCCCAGTAGTTCTATGAAAGCTGCTAAAAGTACCAGGGACACTCTTTTCCTTCCTCATCATCAACTTTCACCCTCTCAGATTTGTCTTCCCTGACCACCATGTCGACAGAGACCCCTGACCCAAACCAAAGCCAAATCCACTGCCACTGGGTTGGTTTCAACTGACGGCAATCCACAAGCCTCCCAAGACTGCAATCATTACGGAAACAGACGGCCACATCTTTCTCCCATGGAGAGGCTGGCAGGTTTGAACCACCGATCTCTGGGCTAGTATACAAACACTGTAACCATAGAACCGAAATAGACTCAGTTGTTCTGATCCTTCTCTGTAATGGGTGTCTTTTTTGTTTCCTTTGGGCTCTTGCCTCACTCTGTAGATTTTGTTTCTCCCTTTGTGCTCTTCTGTTTTGCCCCTAGACTGTCAGCCTCATCATCGCAGGGCCTTGTCCATTCCATCTCCATGGTGCTCACTGGTCAGAGCCCTGTGCCCAGGAGCAGCATTTGAGTGACCCCAAACAGCATGCAACCACCCTCCTCTCTTTCCACATTATATTCACCAACACTGACCTTTGTGGGGCTTCCGGACATGGATTAGTATGGCCCAAAGCTTAGCATCCATTGGTAGAAGTCAGTCAAACAGAATTTAATTTTGGGAACACCTACCTGGCTCAAATCAGAAAAACAGATGAAGTGCATGTATTACAAGGGATTGTTTCGCCTGGGACATACCAGGCAGTAAACAGATTGTGCCTGACAAGTGTTCATGAGAGGTGTGGAAGCATTGAAGTCAAAGTGTTGCTGGCATCGAGCTGGTTCTTGGAAAACATACATCCTCTTCTGCTCAGAGTCCTTTAGCTGGATGGTGCCTGGGGCTTGTGAAACACCACCGTTAGGTCACGAGAAAGACTGAGGACTGTGCAGGCACTATTTTGTGCAACTCGTTAATTGCCATCGAGTCATCCCTGACTTCTGGTGGGTGAGCTTAGGTCTAGCAGAATGAATCATTGCCCAGTCCTGTGATAGTGTCATAATTGTTGGTGTATTTGATGGCATTTTCTTGGTCACCAATGGATTTCAAAACTATCTTCCAGCCCAGGGGGCTCACCTTCTGGCACAGCATCAGACAAATATTCAGTCGTGATCCACAGGTTCTCCTTGGCCAATTTGATTTTTGCAGACGTAGATTGCCAGGTCTGCCTTGCTAGTCTGTCTTAGTCTGGAAGCTTCACTGATGCCTTTTCACCATAGGTGACTCGGCTGGGTTTTGAAATATTGTGGTGGCATCGCTTCCAGACTCGTAGTAACGCACGGCCGCCTCAGTATGCTAAACCAATAGATGAGTGGTGAGCTGAACTCGCCCTACTTCTTTCTCGTAACAGGGTGAGATACTCTCTGAATCGCCACTCCTTTTGGACAGAAGGATCAAGCTGAAGTTTTTTAAGGGGACTTGAAAGGACACTGCTATCATAAAATGTTCATAGGGTTGCACAGAAGTAGAAGTATAGGTGGGCAGCAAAATATACTTGGAAAGAATTTTTAGTATGCTCTTATATCTATATTTATATCTCTATCTCACTATATCATCTCTATCTGTCTATCTACCATACAGCTTAAGTGATCATAGAATTTTTTTTCTACACAGAGGATCACTGAAAACCTGTCCTAGAGGCTGCTGGGAGAACAGATACTTCTCAGCCTACTTGCTCTGTGTTGTCATGTTTCTACCTTAAAGAAAGTTCTCATCTTCTACCTCATGGACTATCACCAGGGCTTCCTCCATCACTGTGATCTCTAGTCAGGAACAGGGAAATCCCTTGGGAGGCATAATCAGTTTTCAAATTTTATGACATCACCACCCCTTCCCCACCCCTGCTACAACTGCAGTCTTTCCAATATCCTGGAGGCTGATCAAGTCCCTGTTGCCTTCTAACCAACTGGATCCAATCACTTAACGTCCAGTGCTCAAGAGGTTTGAATTTGCAGTCAGTTAGGGACCTTGCTTCATCCTCACAGAAGGGTAGATGGCTGCTGATTGACATCTCAGTGCTATAGGGGCCCGGGCCCCAGCCAAGTCAAGATTCTGGGTTGCCATTGAGTTGATTCTGACTCATAGTGACCCTACAGGACAGCTGTGTCAGTCCGGGTAGACTAGAGGAACAAATTCCATAGACACGCATGTGGATATAAGGAAAGGGTTTATATACAAAAGGAATGTGACACTAAGAAGGCATCCCAATCTAGTCCAGTACAAAGTCCTAAGTCCGCCATTAATCCACATGCTCGAAATCAGTCTACAAAGTCTCCTTCCGACTCACGAAGTCACAGATCAGTGGGTACAGAGTTCTGGCGCTGGCAGGGGTCTCCCCATGGCTCCTCGCTTCCAGGGCTCAGGGTCCATCAACGGCATGCTGCTCCAGCTTCAGAGGTCTTGCTCCATCAGGGCAAAGCCGTGTGGTCTCTCTGCCGACTCCTCCAGCTTCTCGGATGCTGCCATCTTGTCTTTCCTGTGACTCATTGCCTCTGAGACTAACTCCCAACAACTGGGGACGATATCTTCTCATCTTCACGAGGGAAATATCGTGAGATTTCCCAGAAGTCTCAGGAGAAAGCCATGCCCACATAAAGCCTCATTGGTTAATCAATGGCTATCTCCAGATTAACAGGTTAGACTCCACCCCTACATTTTAATCATAAAATTAACATAAGCACATGGACTGCCACAACAGCGAACACTACCCTTTTGAGTTTCTAAGCCTTTAAGTCTTTTATGGGAGTAAACAGTCTCCCCTTTTCCTGAAGAGTGTCTGTTGGGCTCGAATTGTTGACCTTGTGGTTAGCAGCTCAATGCATATTCCACATCACCACCATGGCTTCTGCTTTTTCGATCAGTCTGGTTCAACATTGGCAATCAACACCCCAGACACATTTCCTCACTCCCACTTGGTCACAGGTGGAGAGAGGAGGGATGAGAGCCTGTTGAGTAGGCAAGGGGAAGGGTGACCAGAGAGCCTGGCAGGTGACTTTTCAGAGCCCAGAACATGATGGGTCCTTCAGATGTTCTTGTTGGCTAAATGTATGAGGTGAATGCTTATAAATCTGAAGAAGATTGGCTGGTATCATGGGGTCAAATTCAATATTGATAACACTGAAAAGGACAAGAACATCAGCCATAAGAGGAGTTGATGCTTCTTGGGTGTCATCCAACACCCTAATGGGACGCTTGCTACTACAACCCTCATTTTGAAGATCGAAAAGACCCAGAGAGAGTCATTGAAGAGCGGCACGCCACAGATACTCTATGTTTATAGATTGTTTTAGGAAAAAGGATCAAAACTCAGTTGCCACTGTGTAGACTCAAAGCCAGGGCAACTCCAACTGAGTGCAGTAGAAGGTTCAGTGATTACTTTGTAAGAAATAGATTGCCAGGCCTTTCTTCCAGGTACCAAGGCATTCTCGGTAGATGAGGTCACCAACTTTTTGCTTAGTAGTGGAGTGCTTTAACTCTTGGGACCTCCCAGGCCTCCCATTGAGAAGGAAACATTCTGCCCTTGAGTTGATTCATTCTGACTTATGGGAAGCCTCCAGGGCAGAGTAGAACTGCACCCACCGGCTGCTGAGGCTGTCCCTCTCCGTGGGAGCAGACACCCTCATGTGTCTTCTGCAGAGCAGCTGGTGAATTTGAACCACACACCTTCCGATTAGCAGCCTGACACGTAACCAGCTGCACTCCCAGGCTCCTTTTGAAAAAGAAAGAAAAAAAGAAAAAAAAACCCATTGTCTTTGAGTGGATTCTGACTCAAATCGTTGTTGTGAGGTGCCGTAGGTTCAGGTCTGACTCACAGAGATCCCACACCCAACAGAAGGAAGCCCTGTCCAGTCCTGCACCATCCTCACAACTGTTCCTGTGCCTGAGCCTAATGCCGAAGCCACTGTTGCAGCCACTGCGACTCAATCCATCTTGTTGAGGGCCTTCCTCTCTCTCACTGCCCCTCTCCTTTACCAAGCACGATGTCCTTCTCCAGGGACTGCTCTCTGCTGATAACGAGTCCACAGCATGTGAGACGCAGCCTCCTCATCCTCACCTCCAGGAGCACTCTGCCTGTGAACGTCATGGTTAGCAGTTTGAAACCCTCAGCTGCAATGTGAGGGAAATAGGAGGCTTCCTACTCCTGCCAACAGTCTCAGAGACTCACAGGGGGCAGTTCTGACTCATTGGGACCCTTCAGAGGGTTTCTGAGACCAGCAACCTTGAATGGAGCAGATAGCCTCATTTTTTGTCCTGAGGAATGACTAGTGGGTTTGAACCACCAACCTGTGCTTAGTAGTCCAATACCTTACCCAAAGTGCCTTGGGCAGCGGTTGGCTATGGGAGAGGCTGGATAAACATGTATTATGTCAACGCAAGTATCCTGGAGCATCTGGCTTTGCTCAGGCTTTGTGCTCTGCACAGGGGGATCCAGAGATAGAGGAGATATGCCTGCCTCTTGAGGAGCTACTGTCCAGTGACAAGGAAGAAATATACATGGAAATATAGCTGTTATTTCATGGTGGTGGTATGAATGCTAAGTCCTGGGTTCTCTGAGGAATGAGGCGGTGGATATCGACTGGGGTATCTTGGAAGGGCTTACCCAGGACAAAGTGTGTGACCCTGATCTTGAAGCCCTGGAGACCTTTTCTGTTGAAGAAAGCACTGGAAAGCATCGTGGTAAGAGGAATGGCATGGATGTCGCAGGGTAGTACTTGGGAGTTGTTCTCCCCCTTAAATCTCATCTCTCCAGAACTTACTGAATTCCTTCTTTGTAGCTGAGGTGAAGCCAGGTCAGTGATGTGCAGATGGGGTGTGTGAGGGTGGTAAACACTCTTCACGCGAGGGTAAAGATACCTCTACCGTACTCCAATAGCAGGGCCAGAAGAGGTCATGCGTGAGCAAGACCCCGCCCTTCCTGTCCCTGAGTACCTGGACAAAGTGCTGGGCCTTTGCACAGGACTGCCAGATTCCAGTGCATTCAAATACAATACATTGTATGTAGACACACCAAACCAAATCCCACCCAGTGGTGTCAAGTTGGACCCTTGCTGCTCAGTGACTCTCTAGGATGGGGGACATCTGCACCATAGGATTCCCACAGAGACCGAGCTTTAGGAAAGCAGACTGGCACATCTCTCACCCTTTGAACAGATAGTGAGGTCGTTCTGACCACCTTTCACTTAGAAACACCACTGTGTTTCCGGGGTGCCTCTTTATTGAGATGCTGAAATTAAAAACCTTTTTCCCATGGAGTTGCTGCCCACTCCTAGGGACCCCATAAGAGAGTAGGCCTGCCCCATAGGGGTCTCCAAAGCTTTAATCTTTATGGCTGCAGATGGCCACCACCTCCTCACTCTGAACAGGTGGTTAGTGGCTGAGCCTTGACGCATCGTGACACCAAAACAAACCACACCCATCGAGTCGACTTCAACTCATGGGGATCCTATTTGGGGTTTTTAAGACCGTAAATCGAGACAGGAGTGGACAGCCTCCACTTTCTCCCACAGAGGGACTGACCTTGTGGTTAGTGCCCAAAGAACAAGCTTTAACACCATCAAGGGCCTTCTTCTTGGGCAAGGAGGTCCTGATGCCAATCTGTGAGGGGGAAAGATGCCATGGTCTGGGCAGCAGCATTGGTCTCTCAGTTCCAGAGCTGCATGCTAGCAAGTCTTTCTCTGAAAGAAGAGGAAAAGAGCCGGGCAAGAAAATGACCACCTCCCTCTCCCTTTGTTTTAGCACTTGGGCTTGCATGTTGCTCGGATGTTGAAAGTATGCAGCTGATATTTCAGATACCAGTAGGGCCACCCATGATGCGCAGGTTTCAGCAGAGCTTCTAGATTAAGAACAGATTGGAAACAAGGAATAAGTGATGCGTCTCTGAGGGACTAGTCATTGAAAACCATATGGACAGCAGCAGGGCACTGTCGGAGATGTTGCTAGAAGAGGAGCCCCTCAGGTTGGAAGATTCCCAAAATATGACTGAGAAAGAGCTGCCTCCTCAAAGGAGAGTCGACCCGACTGATGTCATTGGATCAAAGTTTTCGGGCCTTAATTTGCTGATGGGGCATGGCTTAAAATGAGATGAAATAGCTCTAAACATCCACTAATAATTGGAATGTGTAATGTATGGAGGGTGAATCTGGGAAAATTGGAAGTCATCAGAAATAAAATGGAACTTATCCAGATCGATATTCTAGACACCAGGGAGTTGAAATGGACTGGTATTGACCATTCTGTGTCAGGCAAGCATATGGTTTACTCTGCTGGGAATGTCAAATTCCAGAGTAATGGCATTACATTAATCGTCCAAAACAACCTTTCAAGGTCTATCTGGAAGTACACTGCTGTCTGTGACAGGATAATAACTACATGCCTATGAGGAATTCCAGCAAGTACACCATTATTCAAATCTACATAACACCCACTAGAGTCATTGATGAAGAAATTGAAAAATTCTGCCAATGTCTTCATTCTGAAGTTGATCAAACAGACAAGCAAGATGCATTGATAATTACTTGTGATTGGAATGAGAAAGTTGGAAACAAAGAGGAAGAAGGAACAGTAATTGGAAAATAGGACCCTGGTAAAAGAAGTGAAACCAGAAATTGCATGAGAGAATTTTGCAAAACCAATGACTTTTTCATTGCAAACAGCTTTTTTTCAACACCAGAAATGCAGCTATGTATGTGTGTGATGGTTAAGGCTTTTGTGCCAACCTGGCACATGTAAGAAAATATGGGTGGCGTCCAGCCTGTCAATCAGGTTGAAAGCGGGTGACAGCTGCTAGGGGGCATGTCCTAGAAATAGAAAGAACCTGTGGAGCGTGGTCTGAACCTGTTTGTTTCCTTCCTTCCTTCTCACTTGACTGCTTGCATTGCCACAGTGTGTCAGAAGGTCCCAGGGTCTCGAATTGCCACACTGCAACATGTGGCCCAGACACATTGTAAAGCCATGCCGTGAGGTCCCACTGTGCCTTCCATTCCCACCCCATGCTACCAGGCCTCCATTGCACTCCAGCACGTCATCTGACCTATGAAAGTGAGTCAGACTTGGCTCTCTCTCCCTCTTTCTGCAGCTGTGTTGGCTGCTTTGGCTGTCATACATTCCTTTCTCAATATAAACTTCTGTACTTATAGGCATTTAGAAGTGTCCTAGTTTTGCTTCTTTAGAGAATCCAGTCTATTACAATGTGGGGCTCACCAGAAAGAATATACAACAATCAAACCAACAACATCTATTGGAAGCTACAATAGAGAAGTTGGATATCATCAACCAAAACAGGGCTGGGGCTGACAATGTGACAGACCATCAAGGGCTCATATACAAGTTATGGTTGAAACTGAAGAAAATTAAAATAAGTCCACAGAACCTGAATATCCCACCTGAATTTAGAGAACATCTCAAGAATAGATTTCACTCCTTGAACATTAATGACCAAAGACTCGATGAGTCATGGGGTGATAATTAAGAACATAATCGGTGAAGAAAGAGAAAGGTCATACAACACAGGAAAGAAAGAAATACCAAAGTGGATGTCAAAAGAGATCCTGAAGTTTGCTGTGGAACATAGAGTAGCTAAGCAGATGGGAGAAATATGGAATTAAAAGAGTTAAACAGAGAGTTTCAAAGGGCAGCTCGAGAAGACAAAGAGAATCATTATAATAAAAGGCCTGCAGTTAGAATGTCAAAAAGAGAGAACACATTCTCCATATGTCAGAAATCTGAAAGGGCTGAAAAAAATGTGTCTTGAGTCGAAATATTCAAGGATTCTGTGGCTGAAATAGTTCACATTACCAAATGCATCAAAAGAAAATGGAAGGAATACCTTGTTATTATCCCCCAAAGAACTGGCCGATATTTAACTACTTCAAGAGCTGGCATGTGGTCCAGAACTCAACATAATGGACAGAAAAGTCTACACTTTACGGAGGAAATTAGCAAAAATCAAGGCTGTGGAAATTGACATAACACCAACTGTTGTGTTTCAACAAGCTGATGCAGCTCTGAGAGCACTCACTCCTCTCTGCCAAGAAGTTTGAAAGACAGCTACTTGGCTAATGGAAGGGAAAAGGTCCTTCTTTTTGCTCATTCCAAAGAAAGGTGACTCAACAAAATGTAGAAATTATCAAAGCATTAATATCACATGCAAGTAAAAGTTTGCTGAAAGTAATCCACAGTGATTGCAGAGAACAATGACAGGGAGCTGCCCCACATTCAAGCTGGATTCAGAAGAGGATGTAGTGTGAAGGCTATTGCTGATAACGGATGGCTATTGGCCCAAAGCAAAGAATAGCAGAATGTGGTTTACTTGTGCTTTAGTGACCATGCAAAGGCATTTGACTTTGGGGATCATAGCAAATGATGAGTACCATTGAGAAGAATGGGAGTTCCACAGCACTTCCTTGTGCGCAAGTAAAATCTGTATATGGAGCAAGAGGCAGTCATTCAAATGAAACAAGGGTTGATGGAATAGTTTACAATCAGGAAAAGCACGTGTCAGGGCTGCATTCTTGTATCATATTTATTTGCTCTGTATGCTGGGCACATGATCAGAGAAGCAGCATTAGATGAAGAAGAACAAGGTATCAGGACTTGAGAAAGATTTGTTCGTAAACTGAAACACGCAAAGGACATAAACTTGCTCGAGGAAAGTAAAGAAGGGCTGGAACACCTATTGATGAAAGTTAAAGCCTGCGGCCCTGAGCATGGATTGCAACTCAATAAAAAGAACCCCCTAGCCCCCAAAAGGAAAACCCAGATTGTCCTAAGTGGATTGATAGACAACATCATAACAAATGGAGAAAAAAGATTGAAGTTGTCAAGGTTGACTTGAATTCACAATGAATGCTCATGGAAGCAACAGTCAAGGAATCAAGGAATGTAAGGTCTTGGCCTGGGCCAATCTATGGCACAAGGTCTCTTCCAGGGAAAGATGTCTCTTTGAAGATTAACATAAACCTGACCCAAGGAGTGGTACTTTTAATAGCTTCATCTTCAGAGGACAGCTGGACAGTGGATAAAGAAGACTAACAAGGAACAGATGGATTATGGGATTGTTAAAGAACATTAAAACCACTTATTGGAGACTGCCAGAAGTATAAACAGATCTATCTTGGATAAGGTGACCAGACGTCCCACCTTTTAACAATTTAACAATGTCCCGTGGCATTTTAAAATAAAAATAAGCATATCACAATACTATTTTTGTGTTCTATGAAAATTTTTGTTGCTCCACATAGACCAAATTTTTAATCAAGAACCAACCCCCCTTCCCCCCCACCCCCTTCCCAGTCACTGGTGTCCTGCTTAAAATCTGGTCACTCTAATCTTGGAGGAAGTCCAGTCAGAATGCTCCTTAGAAGCAAAGCATTTGGGGCATGTTATCAGGAGAGGCCAGTTTCTGGAAAAGGACAATGTGCTTGTTAGAGTGGCAGGGAAGATAAGGAGATGGAGTGACATGGTGGCCACAACCGTGGCCTCAAACATAAGAACAATTGTGGGGATTGTGGTATTTCTTTCTGTTGTACAGAGGGTCACAGTGAGTCAGGACGTGGTCGAGAACACCTAACAACATAACTGCTCTCAGCAGGGAGTGCTTGTCCCATTTGGGGAAACGATTAGTTCTGTGAAAGTGTACGCGAACTGGCTGGAGGGGGTACTAGATTGTCAACAAGTTCTTAGTTCCGACAGCTGTTTGTGAGAGAGGCTGCCCCCTGGCCTGGTTCCTCTGGCCTGCCTTTGCTTGTGGTCTGCTCCTCTCCTCTGAAATAAACTCAGCCTCAGTGAAGATAAATATCTCTTGGAAGAAGTGGGGGGAAGGGGGCTCTGAAAGGAAACAGTTTGCTGTAACTATTTCTGTCTGTGCCTTTGTTTGGCTGCCATATGAAAACATAAATCCACTCATTAAAGAAAAAACTCTGAGCGGCGCTCAGGCTCAGGTTAGAGTTCTTCCTGTTAGTCTTTCAACTCGTGATGTTGCTGCTCTGGCTGGGAAAACAGCAGCCGCTGACCAGGCCAGCTGGTCCCAATCGCTGGTTCACCATCAGGTGAAGGAGAGGAGGAGGGGGGCTGCTGGCAGTCGGGTCTTGGCTCCAGCTGCCAAGCAGGTATGGAAGGGCAGCTTGCTAAGAGATGGCACAGTTACTAGAAACAGCAGACTCTGACACATCTTGAACAGATCCTCACCACCCCTGGAACCTGGAGAGAGCACCTGAGACCTAATGTGAATGGGTGCGTGTGTGCGTGCATGTGTGTGTGTGTAGCGCTTGTTGTTCCTGAGGGCTCGGCATAGAACCGGGGAGAATGGGCTGGAAATCTGGAGGCTCAGCGTCCTGCTGCTGCCATATCACCCACCAGCTGGGTGTGTGCAGTGCCCTCTGGGTGCTAAGAGCTGGGAACATGAAGCTTAGTTGAGACTGAGCTGGGGTGTGGAAGGGACAGGAAAAGGTTTTTCTTGTCAAGTGCCCATGGTGTGCTGGACACTTCCAGTGTGGTGTTTTGAACCTGCCATCTCACTTTGGCCACATGTAAGTTCCCGATGCTGCTCAGCCGTCAGGTGACCACTATGCACATTTTTCTGGGGTCACACCCACAGGCAGAACACGTTGCTGAAGTCACGTAGCTGCCGGATGTGGTGTTCATGCCCTTGACTTGTACCCAACACCCCCACACTGTGTTCTGAACAGGGTCTGCTCAGCCCATAGGCATGGTCAGCACAGGTCTCCCTGTGCTCCCTTCCTAAGCTTCGGGGAACAATTGTACCTGTCCTCACCACATCAAAGATGCTGCTTGGCCAGGGTCTGACTGACATCAACTTTCTCCTCACCCACAGCTCCTTCTTATGGAGTCAAAGCCTCTTCAGAGTCACAGTTCCTGGCACAGGTGGATCACCGGAAGCCAGGTTAGCACAGGTGCACTTGTGCTTACGGACTAATCTTAGACAGTCAACCCATCATTCCTATTAGTGTTTACTGGTAATCTGCCTCTGATGCCACACTACTACCTACACCTACTATACCATAATAGTCCACACATCACCCCACCCACTGTACCATAATATTCCATACATTACCATATCCTACCATACAGTACCATCCCATAGCATACATTACCATACCACACCTTACATTACCATACCACACCATACCACACCATACCACATCACATATTATCATACCACCCCATGTCATACCAAACCATGCCATACCATACATGACCACACCATACCCCATCATATCACACATTGCCTCGCCAGGCCACACATTACCATGCCAGGCCTCCTTGTGGGGAGGATTCTCTGAGCATGTGTGCGGTGCGACTTGGTGGGAGCAGGAGCTCATTCCGTGGTGCTTGCCTGCAAAGGTGGCGTCAAGCTTAGTCTCACCCAGGACCCAGGCCTCTTTGGGAAAGAGCCTCTTGGGGTTCAGCTACCATCTGCTACACCCACCAGCGTGCTGGCTCTCCCTGGGAATCTGAGTTGCTTTCTCCGGCATCATCCCAAGTGGGAAGCTAATGAAAGCCAGGCTTTGTGTCAGCTGTGTCAGCAAGTGACAGCGGGATGTATCTTTTCCATCTCCGTGTCTCCGGGTCTGGAGCGGTGCAGTGGTTCAGCAGAAGGCGTGGTTCCCCTGACTCACTCCCCTTTCAGACTGGGGATCGTGCAGGCATTTTCCTCTTCAGAGAGCCCTGGAGGTGTGTGGGTCAGAGGTGCTAACCAGAAGGTCGGAGGTTTGTACACATCAGTGCCTCCATGAGACCAGACCCGGCGAGCTGCTTCTCGAAATGCTGAGATCGTTCTCAGTTGTGGAAGGTCGAGATGGGTCTGAGCCAAGGGCAGTGGGTCTGCTTTGGGGTTTTCTAGTCCCTTTGAAGACTCTGGAGGGAGCTCACAGGTTTTGACCAGCTGATGGTCTATGGTGCTGGTGTTAGGAGCTATTGAGTGGGTTCTGACCCACAGGGACCCTATGCCCAACACACTGAAATATCACCTAGTCCTGCACTGTCCTCACAGCTAATTGTTCTTATAGTTGTTGAAGCTTCTGGGTCAAGCCACTGGTCTATAGGCTGGATTTAACTCCCCGAGTGGTGTCATGAAAGTAAGAGCTGGCAATCAGGTGCAGTAAAGATGGCAGGTAAGAAAATTTCTGCCTAGAGTTGGCTCTGTCACATCTGAGCAAGAATTGATGGAAGCGATGAGGGCAGGTGGTTCTCGCTTGGACTACTCCTTCACTGCTGCGTGTATCTGTCTCTCCTTATGACCCACCTGCATTCCTGGGATGCTTCCCCCTGCATTGCAGTCAAGGAAATGAGACTTGGGAAGGATCTGTGGTGGGGGACTGCTTGTCCTCCACAGCGTCCAGGACTTTGAAGAAGCACCGTGCACCCCTGTGGACCAGCCAGCGGCACCATTTCATCCTGTGGGTGGCAGGAGGCATTTGGCAAAGATGTAGGCTGGAGCGACCCACAAAGCCCCTTCAGGGCCCGCTGCACTTCCCCACATTTGTGGTCTGCCAGCTAAATTGCTGCAGCATGTGCTCCTTGGCACAGCCCTGGAGACCACCCAGGCTTTGAGGGGAAGGCAAAGCACGGGCCTCCCATCCCTCAACCCAAGCGGGGAGCCAAGCCGGTCTGTGATCCTCGCCAGTTCTGAGTTCCCTTCCAGGTAAGCTAACACCAGCAGGGCCCCGGGGCGGGGTGGTAGTGGTGGTGATGGCAGGGCTGGAGGGGTCCAGATGACAGTCTGCAGGCAGAGGGCATCCACCCCTTCTGGTCACCATCTGGGGCATGTGACTCCCCAGGATCAAATCTGGGTCCTGCTTTACACAAGCCTTGGTGGTGCAGTGGGTTAGACATTAGGCAGCCGATCTTAAGGTTGGTTGTTCAATCCCTGCAGCCTCTTCCTCAGGAGAAAGGGGCTGCTGCCTACTCTTGCAATGGTTTAAACTTTCTGGAGAAGTCATTCTGTGAGCCCCAATCTACTTGACCACAGTGGCTTTTACACACTCAACTCCCTTCCCTTTTATTTACATTTTTGGCTTTCCCAGGAGACAGTTTTGTTTATTCAACGTGTATTGAAATACCTTTTTCATAAAACAACTTTTTTATCGTGAATGGGATGAAGCTCTACAGAGCAGATGATCAGTCTTACATCCAATGATTCAGGCTCGTCCCCTTCCATCCCCTTTGCGGCAATCCCCTCCATGTAATGCCATCCACCCCACTTCCTCCCGGTGCTTCCTGTTTCCATTGCTCCCTTTCTCCCAGGGAAATGCTGCCCTGCTCATCTCAAGTGCTCTGTCATTCTAAGGCGTGTACACCACAGCAGCGATCGGCTTGTTCTCACAGACCTGTCCAATGTTTGTCTGACGTTGGAATCCATTCCAGACCTGACAGCTGACCAAGTGCCAAAGTCTAAGTCTGGTCACTCTTAACAGTTTTGAGTTTTGCCATGCATTTTTTAGTACTCTACTCAGGACTGTCTAATGTAGTGGTTCTAAATCTTCCTAAGGCTGTGACCCTGTACCACAGTTCCTCATGTTGGGGTGACCCCCGAACCATAAATTTATTTTCCTTGCTACTTCATAGCTGTCATTTTGCTACTGTTATGAATCAGGTAACCCCTGTTGTTCAATCCCCAGGGGGGCTGCAACCCACAGGTTGAGAACCACTGGTCTACTGTGATCCTTTTCAGTGCATGGAAACTCTAGCTGGGCACCATCGAGGTCTTTTGGTGTCAGCGTCACAAGCACTGATGTTTGGGAGGCACTATGTCCATAGTGATCTCCCAGGTCTCATGACCGTGAGAATTTTGTCATATATTTGCTAGTCATTTGTATCTCAGTTCTGATGATCTAGATAAGTTAAAATCTTTATTTTTATTTTTAAGGACCACAGTACTTACAGGGATGATATTTATTTTATGACCCAATCTTCTGTTTGGCAAAAGGGTGGTCTCTGAGGGTAGTTTTCAATGAAGGTGTAAGGGTGACCCCAGAGCAAGCATGTGTTAGGCTGGGTTATCTAGGGAAGTAAAACTGGTGGCGCTCTATGTACAAGAAAGAACTGTATCTCACGGAGTCATTCCGTATCCAGAAGTTGCTCCAGCCAGTCCAGCTCAAGTCCTTCAGTCCGATGCCAGTGGGGGCCCTCTTCAGACTCACGTGGCTGAAGGCCGTGGACACAGCTAAAGGTGAAGTGGGAAGCAGGAAGATCACAGTTTGGGTGCAGAGTCAAGTGGACTCCTCGTGCCGACAGGTCTCAAGTTTGGGTGGTCTGCATGTGACTGCCCCTGGAGGCAGGCACAGAACCCCAGCAAGCAGGAAGGCAGAGGGGCAGGGAGAGAGGACAAACTCCCATTTTCTCCCTGATAAAAAGCCACACCTCAAAGGAGGTACCATCAGGCTGGGACCAGATTGACAGGTTGGACTCCACCCTACACTTTGGTACAAATTCGAGTCGGTCTACAGCTTAACCCCCACAGATCGTCTCTGGGTGTCCTCTAAGTAGCGGTATCTGGTAAAGGGAAGCATTTGCAGTTTTCAGTTCAATATGGACATGCGACTAGACCTGCTTCTTTGCGGGGCTGTTGAATGTTGCCAGAGATCAGTGGGCAAAGGAAGATATTGTTTGATTCACTCATTCCACACACACACTTGAGTGTCTGCTTGGGAATCCATGCTGATGAAGCAGGTGGAGGACAAGGCAGGGTAGACTCGGGAAGGATGCCCTTTCTCCCCAGAGATGATAAGGACCGCTTTGCAGAGCACATGATGGTTTACATGTCTTGTGTTCCTACCTTGTGTCAGACACTAAATGTTAGCCAGGTAAGCGAGCCAGGGAGCAGAGTGTGTTAGGAGCAAAGACAGCAAGGGGGAAGGCCTGCGGGCAGTCAAGAGACCATCGCTAGGGGGAGTCTGAGCTCAGTGTTCGATGATTAATAAGAACATTGCTGCTGTGGTAGTTACATAATCTGGTGTCAACTCGAGACTATTAAGAGTGAAGGGGTGGAGCCTAACCTGTCAATTAGGTCACAGCTTGATGACCTCATGTGGAGCTGCAAAGGAGATACACAACTCACTGGAGGCGGGACATGCACATTCTCTCCGTGTGAGACATTCCTGTTGATAAGTCACATGAAGCTATGCTGATACAGCCGGAGCCCTGGAGCTGGAGGAGCCACATGGAGGCCCCCGTCGACGCTGAGATGCTTCCCACCACCACTGGAACCACAAGACTTTCCACCCACTGGCCTGTGATCTTCCTGCACTCTGCATCACTGCATGTGTTGCGCAAGTCTGAAGAGGAATTCACAGACTGGTATCCGCCATATGGGTTTATGGTGTCAGACATATGGTATCAGACTTAGAGACTTGATCTGGACCGGGCTGGGATGTTTTCTTAATATGAAATTACTCTTTGATGTAAAGTTCTTTCTTTTCTTGGGGGGTGGGCATCACTGCCCTCTGGTGGGAGTGGGAGGCCCAGCCTTGCTCCTGGAGAGGATTTGAACAGCCAAGCCAGTGGGCTGCAGTCCCACACTCAACCACTATGCCACCAGGGCTCAGCCCGTAAAGTTCTTTCTTACACACATATAAGTATCTATGAGTATGTTTCTCTAGTCTCCCTGGACCACACTCTGCTCAACCATGCTGATGACTCTTGGGCGGATGCTTGGACACACTTTTGTTGGAGTTGGAGTCAACTTGATGGCAACTGGTTGGGGTCACTTTCATGTGCTCAGATGCTACTGAAAGGTCAGAGTTCAAGTCCACCTGGAGGTGTTTTGGGAGAACACTGGGGGAAATAGCAGCCCCTGGATATCACGTGCAGCACAGTTCTCCTCTGACGGACAGCAGGGAGTTGATGGGCAGTGGGGTCGGTGTGCAGAGCTGACCTCTCAAAACATGGCGGCTTGTCTGTTCTCATCCACTTCTATGGTCACCCAGATAAGTGGCTGTACTTCTGTGGTAGTAGGCTCTCTGGGGTCCCTGGGAACACTGAGTTCGTGACCACAGGCACAGGCCTTACTCTACTCCTGCTGGGAACGATTGATTTGCACAACCAAAATGTTTATGTGGGGCTTACAAGTCAATTTTCAGTGGGAGGCCACGTGTACACACAGATTTGTAGTAAATGCAGCAACGAGTGGAAGGGTTTGGACATCATGACTGACTTCTCAAAGCCTCCCTTCCTAAGAGGAGTCCTGAGGTGGGTCCCCTGATACGTTTGGCAGGCGCAGCTCAGACCTGGCTGGTTATGGGCACCGCTGTGGAGTTGGGTGAGCGTGTGATGCACCTTTGAAACACTGGTGTTGCTTCCTGGTTCCCAAGCATGTTCCTCAGATAATGTCTGGGAACTAACTCTTCCCCTCTGAGGGTGGATGGGATCTATTTTTTAATAGAAATAAATCATTCAGGACGGCCTTTTCTCTAATAAGATGGGAGAACAAGCTCAGGAACACACGTCTTGGCTCCCCACATGAAATGGAGCTTTGCCTGGGTGGTAACAGCATGGATTTTTTTTTCACTTGGTTTGGCAGCCAGCTGGAAAGGTAATTCCCACAGACACATTCCAAGCACGTCTGGAGTAAAAACAGCATCAGTCAAATAAGCCTCTTGCCTCCCGAGGAGAGTGTTGGGAGGACCAGGTCTCTTTGGAGAGGGGGTGGTCTGGTAGGCTGCTTTGAAAGTCATCCTTGGGATGAAATGCAGCATTTATGGAAGACACAGGTTTTAAGGGATTGTGGTATTTCTTATCCCTTTAGACCTCACACCATCCTGGACAAGGGGGGCAGGGTACGGAGCTCGGGTGACAGGAGGACAAGGGTGACAAGGTGCACTTGCCTGCAAACCCCACGGCTGATGGGTTGAACCCACCCGGTGGCTCTGTGGGGACAGACTTAGTGATCTGACTCCCCAAAGGATATAACCGGGAGCACCTGCTCTGCCACCAGAGGTCCCCCAACAACAAACACAGCAAAGTAGGCAGTTCGATGATATAGGCAATGAAGCCTGAGACCCAGCAGCTTGACACCGTGTCAAAGTTCACACAACTTGAGGGAGGCAGCATCCCTGCTACACTTGACCTAATTGGCTCCCACTGCTCTTCTATCAAGGAAGAACACCAACCAACCAGGTCATTGCCATCAAGTGGATGCAGACCCTGTAGGAGTGGGCAGAGCTGCTCCTGCAAGTTTCTGAGACTGACTCTTTATGGGAGTCAAACTGCTGGCTTCCAGTCAGCAGGTCCACGGCATAACTGGCAGGGCCACCACGGCTCCTCAGAGGAAAACACAGCCTGTGAATACAGGTCCGAGAGCCATGGCTGACCCCACCCTGACTGCCTCTCACAGATGGACCCTGAGGGTGAAGTTATACCCACAATCCTGAGACCCTGCGGGGTTTGGCATAGTATGGGTTGAACACTGTGGCCTGGGTTTGACCCTGAGGAAGCATTGAAAAATTGAGGCATTGGATATGCGTCAGAATGGAGTCTTGGCAGAGCCCCGGTTCCACCTCAGCTTTTCTTAGTCCCTTTCTGATTGTGACACCCTTAGATGTAAGTACATAACAAAGATTTCTCCATGCCTCCCTAACTCTTAGACAATTCATAACAAAGAAAGCGTTTTTTTCCCCCTATGTGGCTAAACTAAAGATATGGAAAGGATGCCCTTGTTTTAAAAAGACCTTCATCAGGTACTTCCTTAGTGCAAGCACATTTTGTTATATTAAATTGGCATTCCATGATGTGCAGCTCCCTGACATGATCACAGAAAACAAATGTGTGCATAAGCAAATGTGGTGAAGAAAGCTAAGGTGCCTGGTTATCAAAATATGTAGCATCTGGGGTCTCAAAGTCTTGAAAATAGACAAGCAGTCTTCCAGTTGAGAAGCAACAAAGCCCACATGGAAGAAGTACACCAGCTTATGGGACCAAGAGATACCAAAGGGATCAATTATCAGGTTTCAAGAACTAATAATCATAACATTATATGCTCACTTTCCTGATATGATCACTGACGACAAATATATGCATAAGTAAATGTGGTCTAGAAAGCTGATGGTGCCCGGCTATCAAAAGATGTGTGTCTGTGGTTTTAAAGACTTGAAGGTGCATAAGTGGCCATCTAGCTAAGAAGCAAGCCCACATGGAAGAAGCACAACAGTATGTATGACCACAAGGTTTCAAAGTGATCCGGTATCAAGCATCAAAGACCTAAAAAATATATCATTATAAATGAGGGGAAGTTCAGATTGAGAGCCCAAAGCCCATCAATAAGTGAAGAGACATCCTCTTACAGAGGGGTTGTAGTGAGGAGATGAGCCAGTCTAGGTGCAGTGTAATAGCAATGCAATGTTCTCAAATGCTTTCTCCCACTGACTATCATTATCCCAATTCTGCCAGACAGATTTGGCTAGACCAGGGCATGCACATTTAGGATAGATAATACCTTGAGACTAGTGGGGAGTGGTGACACTGGGAGGGTGGAGGGATGGTGGAGTTGAAAGGGGGAACAAATTTCCCGGATCTACATGTGACCTCCTCCTGGGGTGCGGACAATGGGAGGGAGGTGAGTGAAGTGACACATTAGCCAGTGTAAGATATGAAGAGGTAATAACATTTGTAAGTTATTGGAAGTTCATGGGGGGAGAAGGGGGGAGGGGGAATAGGGGGAGTTGGAATTAAAAAAAATAAAGAACTAGAGGAAAGAGGGGAAGAGGAGCTTATGCTGGAGGGGTTCAAGTAGATAATGTAGATGAATGTGGCAACATGTATATAATTATGCTTAATACGAATGATGTATTAAATGTTGTAAGAGTCCCCAATAAAATCTATATTAAAAAGAGATCTTTTAAAAATGATTTCGTTGTCCTCCATAATCTCTACTGCTGTGTGCTCTTGTTGTGTCATCAAGTCAGCTCTCAGACTACACACAACAGAACACAGAGCTGCTCCGTCCCACACCCACCTCAGAGGCACGGGGAGCCCGTTGTTGCAGACAGTATGTCAATCCATCCTCTTTTCCACACTTGTCTGTGTTCATGGCTATACTTGCAGCACGTACAAAGGCATAAGGAGAAATAGTCTGTCAAATCTATATGTGTGTGTATGCATAGATACACACATATCTGCCCCATGTATACATGAACAAATGTCTATCTATCTAAACATAGATGTGGTTGTAGCTTTATTTTCCATCCCACACCTGTTTCCCATGAGTATGCATCTATGTATCCATTCAGCTCAACACAGTATCACTGCAACTGAGTTGATTCGGACTTATAATGACTCTACAGGTTAAGGTAGAATTGTCCCTGTAGGTATCTGAGACTGTAACTCTTTATGGCACTGCAACGCCTCTACTTTCTCCTGCAGGATGGATTAGGCTTTGAACTACTGACTTGTGTGCTTAGTAGCGTAATGCATACTGCACAACACCATCAGGACTCCCACTCATAGGTTATTGTTATTACTGTTATTGCAGGATACTATACGTAGTAGAAAGGGTGTTTTTAAAGAAGTGCCTTGGCCCAAATGTTTTCCATAACACCCCTCAGGAAACGTTTTAAGATAATGATTGGAAGGTCACCCTGCCTAGGCTATTTAATCTTATGTTTAAACTAATGAATCCATGTGCGTGTTTCCAACCAATCACTAGACAGCTGTAGCAGTTACATAATCTGTCAATTTGAGAAGAGGTTTGGAGTCTAACTTGTCAATGAGGCCCTAGCAAAGGAGGCCTCTGCATGGGCATGGCTTTCTCCTGAGGATTCTGGGATCTCTGGTACTCTTTGCTGGATGTGGGAAACACTCTCTGCTTTGTCTTCTTGCTGACAAGACACATGGAGTTTTCCTAGAGACCTGAAGCTGGAGGATCCAAGTGGAGACCCATGCCAGCATTGAGATGCTTCTACTGCCACTGGATCCACAAGACTTTCTACCCACTGGCCTGTGATTTTCCTGCATTCGGCATCATTGCATGTCTTTCGTAAGTCTGAAGAGGAACTTTTAGATTGGTATCGAACATATGGTATATTGGACTTATGGACTTGATCTGGACTAGGTTAGGATGTTGTTTCAATACACAATTGCTCTTTTGTAGACACATATGGGTGTTTATGAATTTGTTTCTTTAGTCAAACCAGACTAACAACAGTCTTCACCTCCAGTTGTGTTGCCACCAGCTTCCCTGATCTTGAAACTTCCAATCAGAATGTTGGGCCTTTACTAATTGATTTTAACTCATAAATGTGCCTATGACACCATGTTGTGGGAGCAGACATGTCTCCTGTTTTAAATGCTTCTGACTTTCAATAAATGTCTTTGCTTTTATTTTAACATAATACGCATTCTTACTCATTGACAACACCCAGGTTCTATCACTACATATTTTTGTGACGTTGGGCAAGTTGCATTCTTCAGGCCTCAGTTTCCGCCTTTATAGAAGAGGAATGGATGCCCACTTACAGAGACCTGTAAGTGGTGTTCTGGTAGTAACAAAGTGGCAGTGGTGATGGTGGTGGAGGACGAGCAGGAGGAGGAGGAGAGGCTGCTGGGGGCCCTATATTAGTCTGGATGCTTTGAGTTGCAGAAGCAAGACCCTAACTGAGCTAGCTTAAACAAGAGAATTTATTATCTCACATATCAGGACCTGCAGTAGGCACCGTGGACCTCTGAATCAGCCATTGAACAATGGCACTAAGAACCAGTTTCTTGAGCTCTCTGCTCCCCCAGCATAGCTTCTTTATTAGGCTGGTGACAAGATGGAAGCCAGAGTCCCCAGCATCATAGGAGACCTGCCGATGAAAGAATCCATCTCTTTCATTGGCTCTTTTCTAGAAGCAAAGATATTTCTCCCAGAAATCTGCAACTTCACACAGGAAGATTTCCGTTCTTCTGTTTCATGGGTCAATTCTTGGGCCCTGATCATTCCTGATGCACATACTGGCAGAGGGAAGAAGATTGTTTTTGGACCAATTAAGCCCATCCTTAGAGCTGAGAATGAAGTCAGTTGCCACATATCCTCATGCAGGGACGAGAAGGTAAACGAAGCCTGCCTTTTGTTAGGGAGGAATGATTTCTTGGTGAATAACCAAGCATAAAGAAATCTTAAGTCGGGCTGAGCCCTGGTGGCATAAGTGGTTGAGTGCAGGACTGCGGGCTGCGGGCTTGGCGGTTCAAATCCCGTGGGGGCTCTCAGGAACAGCACTGGGTGGCACCCACGACCACCAGAGAGGGTGATCTACCCCCTCCCCCCTCAAAAAATCTTAAGTCGTCCCTGACTGACAAAGCAATTCCTCAATTCTACTGTGCGCTGCACTCTTGACCTTCTGCTTGTTTCTCTTTGGGCACATCTGATTGTTAGCAATTTGCACTAACTGCAGTCTTGCAGCACGCCATTTACTGAGATGATTCTCAGATGTCCACTTGTGAGGCTGAAAGTGTGGCTTTATAAACATGTTGTTGTTGTGAGGTGCCGCTGGGTCCGGTCCGACCCTCTGTAACACAGAAGGACACCTAGCCTGGTTCTGCACCATCGTCACAATCATGCTTATATTGGAGCCCGTGGTTGCAGGCACTGGGCCCCATCCATCTTGTCGAGGGTCTTCCTTTCCCTGGGTGCCCCCTGCTTTACCAAACATGGTGTTTATCTCCAGGGACTGATCTCTCTCGAGAACATGTTCAAAGTAGGTGAGGTGAGGTCTTGCCATCTTTGCTTCTAGGGAACCTTCTGGCTGTACTTCTTCCAAGACAGAAGTGCTTGTCCTTGTGAAAGTCCACGATCCTTTCAGTCGTCTCCACCAGCACCACCATTCAGATGCATCGATTCTTCTTCAGTCTTCCTTATTTAATGCCCAACTTTCACATGCTTATGAGGTGATGAAAAATATCCTGGTTTGGTCAGATGTACCTTCATTCTCACATAACCAAAGTAAATATACACAGTGATCATGAAAAAAACCCAACAACCCCAAATCATTAAATCCCCACCCCAAAACAAACAGACAAACAGAGCTCGGTGGCAAATCACAGAACTGGCTCACAATGGGGTTTAAGGCAGGGACTTCCTGTTCTAAGTGGGCTATATCATGTCTCCGGCATTCTGGACAGGTTGATGAGTTCTGCACCTCACCTCCACCGCTTCTTAGGAGTCTTAGGCAGTTTGGGTCAGTCAATGCCACTTCCTCCTCTGTTAGTTCCTCTGTAGCAGATAAAGTGTCATCATCTCTGTCTCAGAGAACTACTGTGATGACCTGGAGAGAAACCACAACAAGGGTCTTGGGCAGAGAAGGCATCTGAGAGCCACTGACGGTTGTGATTTACCTGATGAGGGGAAGATAGCTCTTCTTCTGATGTCCTTGAGAAAAAAGCCCAAAGCTTCTACCAGATTGAAGGCAACGGCAGGCTCTTTCCTCCCTGGGGTTGGGGCTAGCCAGCGGCATCCCATCCTGAGTGACGCAGCATCGCACGGCAGGTGGAGACTGACGCCTCCTTTGGCAGAATAGCTCGGGCTGCCAACTAGGCTTTGAGAGAATTCCTTGCTTCCCGCTCCCAAAGCATATTTTGGACGCCTACTTGTCATATTGCACCGAGTATGTGACAAAACATTCGGGATCTTGCTGACAATTATTCCTTTCATGCTGTGCCTTGGAATCTCTTGGCACAGGGGGTGCTGCCAGCTTCAGGAGCCTGGGTACAAAGGCAACCCTGAGGGAGAAGCCCCACCCAACAGGGGTCAAAGCAGGGCCCAACCGGCTGACAGCTCAGCCTTTTCCTTTGGGTGCTCGTCCAGGCAACTCCCACAGGCTCACTCTCCTCAGGAGATGGGAAGCTGTCCAATGCCAGCAGGGGAGAAAATAGCAACTGATCATACTAACGGTGCAGATCTATCAGCCTGCCATCCGGTTGTGGCTTCGGTGTTTCTGTGATGCTGGAAGACATGTCACTAATCGTTCAATACTAGGAGGGTAGCCGCTGGTGAGCAGGGTTTAACAGGGTTCCCAGGAGACTGTCAAGGAAGAAATGCCTGTTGAATCTCCTTCCAGAAATCCACCCGTGAAAACCCTATGGGTCACAGCACTTATTGTTGGGAATTACACGGGGAGATGGTAACAATGGACTTGAGCTTATCAGTGATCGTGAGGGTGGCCAGGCTGGGGACCTTTCCATCCCACTGCACAAGGGGATACAGAATGATTGAAGACCAAGAAAGTTATGCCTTAGGGTTGTATTCTTTCATCATAGATGTTTGGTCTGGAAGCTGAGCAACTATGAAGACCATGGTATCTTGATTAGGTGCAGTCTCATGAATAGACTTTGCTATACAGATGGCACTACCTTGCTTGTTGAAAGTGAAGCAGACTTGAAACACTTGATGATTGTGATAGGTAGGCTTGTTGTGCCAACATGGCCAAAGAAGATAGGTAGGTTTGTCGCGACAACATGGTCAAGCAAGATCAATTGAAGGGCGGAGATATAAATGGCTTGGCAAGCCCCGTCCTGGTTCTGTTGCTTTCGGATTTTCAGACCAGCCGGCTGCCTTGTTCATCCTGTGCCTCAATCTCCAAGCTACACCACCAGTGGGACACCTAATCTGTGAACTGTGTTGCTGTGAGTTGAGGTTCCTTCAAGCCCTGCTTCATCACGCTACTGGAATATCCATCTCTTGAGCTGGGGACTGTTGGACTCTGTCATCTGGCTGACTGTTGGTGACCTGCTTTGCCATTTGCTGCTTGTGGCTGGATAGACTGACTTGCTCTACAGAGTACTACTCAGCAGCCCTCAAGACTCAAAGGACTGCCAGTGTACTACTAGCTGTTTCACGCAAGTGAGTTGTATCAAGCCATTTGTATTGCTTTGTAGATTAGTTAACTATTTATTTCTTATTTTATATGTCTAGCTATATATATGTATATATATATATATATATATATATATATATATAAATATTTGTATCCTGGTTTTGTTTCTCTAGCGAACCCTGTCTAGCACAATGATGACGATCGAAGATGACAGCCTTCAGTATGGCTTATATCTCAACCTAAAGAAAACCCAAATCCTCACAACTAGACCAATAGACAGCACTGTGATCGATGAAGAAAAGATTGACATTGTCAAGGGTTGACATCGACATTGACAATTGACATTGACAAATCCTTGGGTTGACAGTCTATTCTCACAGAAACAGTAGCCAAGAAGTCAAATTATATATTGCATTGGGCCTAGGTGCTGCATGTGACCTCGCCGAGGTGTTGAAGAGCCAGGATGTCACTTTGAGGACTCAGGTGTGCCTGACCCCAGCTATAGCATTTGCAGTTGCTTCCTATGCATGTGAAAACGGGAAGATGAATAAGGCAGATCAAAGAAGAACTGACGCATTTCAATCATGGGATTGGTGAAGAATTTTGAAAATTTCATGGACTGACTGACAGAAGAATAAATAAATCTGTCTTGAAAGAGGTAGGGCCAGAATGCTCCTGAGCAGCAGCGATGGAGAGACTTCATCTCAAATACTTTGGGCATGGTATCAGGAGAGGTAAGTCCCTGCAAAAAGGCATCATGCCTTATACAGCAGATAGTCCATGGAAAGAGACAGATCCTTGGTAAGACAAACGACACAGTGGTTCAACAGTGGGCTCATGTAGAACCACAGGGTTGCTATGAGTTAGGGCTCACTTGACAGCAACAACAAAAACAACATTTTTGAAGAGTGCTTGGGTAAATGTTGGTTGGTTAACCATAAGGTCAGTGGTTCAAATCATCCACTCCAGGGGAGAAAGATGAGGCTGTCTACTCTCATGAAGATGTATAGCTCTGAAATCCTACTCTATCGTGTGGGGTCATTTTGAGTGGGTTTATGTAGCAGGCACTATACCAAACATGTACAACCTAATGATGTTCCCATAAGCACCCTATGCATTTGGATTTTTTCAAATTTTATTTCCTAAATGAGGAAGCTGAACTGTCCTTAGCACCATTTATGATTATTCCTTTTATTCCTCAATAACCAGTTGCCGTTGGTGTACAATTTACATATCATATAATTTAATTGTTCAATCTTATTAAAAAGAGTTGCATGATCATCACCACAATCAACTTAGGATGCTTTCTTTTTGTATCCATTTTTAGCTCCCCAGTTCTCCCCAAACTTCACTGCCAACCCCCTACATAATTACCAATCCAGTTATTGTTTATAGATTTACCTATTCTGGATTTCATATCCAGAGAACTGACTTATATGAAGAAGAATGTGACATCAGGCTAGGAAGAAGGCTCCTGAACAACCTACAATATGCAGATGACACACCTTGCTTGATGAAAGTGGGGAGGACTTGAAGCACTAGCTGACGAAAATCAAGGATTTCAGCATTCAGTACGGATTACAACTCGCTGTAAGGAAGACCAAAATCCTCACAATTGAACCAAAAGGTAGCATCATGATAAAAGAAGAGAAGGTTGAAGTTGTCGAGCATTTTGTCTGCTTGCATGCATAATCAATGCTCATGTAAGCAGTAGTCAAGGAATCAAAAGATGAGCTGCATGAGGTAAATCTGCTGCATAAGATCTCTTTAGAGTGTTGAAAAGTAGGCATGTGACTTTGAGATTCCTCGGGCGTATACCTGGTCCAAGGCATGACATTTTCAATTGCTTTATATGCATGTGAAAGTTGGACATCGAATCAGGAAGGCCATGGAAGAGTCGATGGATTTGCCTTGTGGTCTTGGGTCTTGGAAAAGAACATTGAAAGTATCATGGATTGCTAAAAGGATAAACTCATTTGTCTTGGAAGAAGTAAGCCTGAGTACTCTCTGGAGACCAGGATGGTAAGACTTAGAAGAGGGGGCTTAGCCATCTGAGCCATTTCCCATTTCTCAATCTCTTGGAGACATGAAAGTTCCAAAAAAATCTCCACCAGTAGAGAGATGATGCCTGTTCTAGTGGAACCTTTGATGCATCAAGTTCAGACCTTGTGAGTGACCAACTTTTTAATTGAGAAAAAGAAAAACTGAAAACCAAGCCCATTGCCATTGAGTCAATAGAAGAGAGTAAAACGACTTCAGTGGGTTTCTGACACTGTACATCTTGACTGGCAGAATAGGAAGCCTTGTATTTTCTCCATGGAGAAGCTCATGGTTTTGAACCACTAACCTTGTGACTAATAACCCAACATGTTACCCTACGCCTGCCATACATCTTACATGTCCTTCAGTGAAAAAGGCACCATCCAACGAGCATGTGTTTGTATTGAGGAAAGGAATCTGTCGATGCACCTTTACATATTGACTCAAATGTAGATTTTGCTTAGAAGAGTGATTCTCAGCCTGTGGGTTGTGACCCCTTCAAGGGTTGAGCAACCCTTTCACAGGGGTTTCACAATTCATAACAATAGCAAAATTAGAGCTATGAAATAGTAATGAAAATCATTTTATGGTTGGGGGTCACCTCAAGATGAGAAACTGTGTTAAAGGATCGCAGCAGTAGGAAAGTTGAGAACCACTTCTAGGGTCTAGAAGAACACAGATGTGGTCAATAGTGGTTACCTCTGGGAAAAGGACACTTGGTGGGAAAATTTAATAAAATTGTCTGTGTGGCTGTATAATTTCTCATGCTTATGTGTTATACTTTTTGAATGGAGAAATAAACAGAAGGGAAATATGGCTGGAGGCATTGGATGAAAGCAGGAGAGGGGAGAAGTTGTAGGACAAGAGATGAGAGGGAAAGGTCACCTGGGCCTTTATGAATTGTCCCAAACCTGCCTTGATTCTCACTATGTCAAAGAGCCATAAGTGGATGGTGACCAGAGGAGTGACCAGGTTGGGGGTGTTGGGGGTGGGGGGGGGGACACAATGTATCCAGGGAGGGACTGCTGTGTGACTGGGGGCCTAGGTCTGCTCTGAGTGACCTGGTACACTAATATGACTCACCCAATCTCTACCTCTTTGGAAGGCATTAGTTTTCGCCCCTATTCTCTGAGGACCTCAACTCAGCACACATCAATTCATGATTCTATGCTTCACTGGATGTGGCAATTTCATAATCTCCAGTCAACTTGTAAAGGGGTGGAGTTTAGCTTATCAATCAGGTTGAGCTTGATGGCCTCCTTTGGAAGCTCAAAGGAGAGAAATAGCTCACCGGAGGCCAGTTACACTCTCTCTTTGAGAGAGAGTGTTTTCTGTTGACAAGTCACATGGGATTATGCTGATGGAAGCCAGAGCCCTGCAGCTGGAGGAACCAGGTAGAGACCCCTGTCAGCACTGAGATGCTTCCACTGCCACTGGATCCATGATACTTTTCACCCACTGGCCTGTGTTCTTCCTCCATTCAGCATCATTGCATGTGTTACATGAGTCTGAAGAGGAATTTATAGACTGGTAGCATACATATTGGCTAAGATAGGACTTATGCACTTGATCCAGATGGGACTGGGGTGCTTTCTCAATATCAAATGCTCTTTTATCCAAAGCTCATTCTTACACACACATGAGTGAGTGTCTCTAGATTTGTTTCTCTCGTCCACATAGACTAACACACTGGGCTTCCAAGACATTGTGTTTTTTTATGGGTTGAAGGTTTGGAGCCACCCAGCAGGGAGCAAGTAAATCAATTGGGGGCATCTTCTCTGACAGCACATATTTACTTTGTGTCTCTAGGTCACAGTTCAGTCATTCTCACGATACTCCAAACTTTTTAATAGCACACTGTGTTAGTCTAGGTAGACTAGAGAAACAAATTCATAGACATGCTTATGGATATAAGGGAAAGGTTTATATACAAGAGGAATGGGACATTCAGAAAGCATCCCCACCCAGTCCAGTCTAAGGTCATAAGTCTGATATTAGCCCATATGTCCAATACCAGCCTATAAAGTCTCCTTCCAACTCATGAAGTCACAGGCTAGTGGGTGCAGAGTCTTATGTATTCAGCTGGGATAGAGGCATCCTGGTGCTGGCAGGGATCTCCCCATGGCTCCTCACTTCCAGGGCTCAGAGTCCATCAGCAGTGTCCATTGGTGGTAGAAGCATCTCAGCACTGGCAGGGGTCTCTCTGTGGCTTCTCCAGCCCCAGAGGTCTGGTTCCATCAGGGCAAGCCCCTGTGGCTTCTCCTCCGACTCCTCCATTCTCAAGGAATCAGGATCGATCAGCATGCTGTCATCTTGTCTTATCAGGAGTTCATCATCTCGGAGATGGAGTCAAGCCTCTCTTCTCCAATTGGGAAATAGTGCATGACTTCCCAGAATTCTCAGGAGAGATCCATGTCCACACAGAGGCCTCAATGACTATCTCCAGATTAACAGGCTAGACTCCACCCCTACATCTCAGTCATGAAATTGGCATAGGTACATGACTGCCACACACACACACTGAATAGACTATAACTCCAAAACTAAACTCGCTGCCACTGAGTTGATTGTGAGTTACAGGGACCCTATAGAACAGGGTGGAATGGCCCTGTGGATTTCTGAGACTTTCACTCTTGCTGGGAGTAGAAAGTCCCATCTTTCTCCCTTGGACTGGCTGGGGGTTTTGAACTGCTGCCCTCGTGAGGAGCAACCCAGCGCAGCACCATCACATCACTCTGGCTTCTCTAGTGTAAACATCATAACTTTTATATGCACTGGGAAAACAACCACAACAAATTGTGTGCCTCTCTTTTTGTGGGGTTAGGGAACTCAACCTGCAAACCCTGCACATCATCTCCCATCATCTTCATCACAGGTCTGGGAGGAGAGTTGTCATTCCATCCATCGGATGCTTAAAGTGAAATCTACTCAGTCGTGCTGATAGTGGGAGTCCTGGTGATTTGCTCCTGCGGAAATTACAACCACAGAACCCCAGCAGGCAACTCTACTCCATCACGTGGGGCCATTAGAAGTCCAGAGTAACACAGCAAACTCAACTCAACTCACAGCCATCAAGTCAACCCTGACTCATAGCAGTCCGCTGTGGGTTTCTGTGGCTTTCACTGTTTACAGGAGTAGAAAACCCAGTCTTTCTCCCTCAGCGCTGCTGGTGGTTTCAAACTGTCAACCATGTGGATTGCAGCCCAACGTGTAACTGTGACACCACTAGGGATCTTAAAGGAACATGCTGACTCTAACAATAAACAACCCCATAACACAAATGTTCGTAAAACCAACTAAGGAAGCAAAGTCATATCACTGTGTTTGCTTAGAGACTGTACACCCATCCCAATGATCAGTTTATGCTCCACAGAGTTTTTAATCGACTGATGCTCAGCAGTCAAATTCCAGGCCCTTCTTCCTACCCCACGCTACTCTGGACAGGCTGCTGAAATACCAAGAATTTATGAGGCAGCACCTGCACTGCCATGTGCTTTAGACTGTACAAAACCCACTGGCATGGAGTCTAGGCCATGGAAGCATAGCCGCTCTCTATAGGGGTGGACAGACCCTCAGTCGTTATGGGAGCAGATTGCTTTAATTTTCTGTCTTGGACTGGTTGGTAGGCTTGAACCACTGACTTTGTGGTGAGCAGCCCAGAGCTCCTCCTTTATAGGATCCTTATTGTATCTTGTCTCCATTTCACAGGTGAACGAAAGGGGCAGAGTGGGATTCACACGTCAGCGGTGAGGTGGCAGCATCTCTGTTTTTGACTGTCATCCTGTCCACATCATCTCTCCAGTGTTGACTGCAGCACTTGATTCTGACAAGCATTTAATCCCCCCTCCTTTTGATTTGAGTCTTGGCTTTATTTGAGTAGGGCAAAAGTGCATGGTTTGGCCATCAGAGTAAATGACCAGCTTGAACGCAGCTGATGAGACCTCGTTTGCAAGGGGACAACCGGCTTGAAGACCTGCTGTGCCCCTGTGTGCTCTGTATCACAGTCGCAAACAAAGTCTGTCTTCCCCAGGCCCTCTACCTGGGTGCATTCCAGCATCCGAGGCAGTGTTAACAGATAATTAGTTTATCCCCAAGCCGTGCACCACGATTAGTGTTTTCTGTGTGATGTTGAATAGATTTGCTTCAAAGTCACAGCCGAGAACTGCAGGTTGGAGCTAAATTTAAACGTCCTCTTCGGGAAGTCAAACCTGGTAATTACTATTTTAAATTCCCTGCTGAAAGTGAGTCAACAAATCACCTTGGCCATTATCTGTAACCAAAACAGGATCCTCCGGAAGTCAACCTGCAGCAGGAACACAGTGCTGGCTGGCTTGGAGTAAAGAGGTGTGGGTGTGAGGGGTTCTTTCCAACACACACGACGCAGTCACAGAGTTGATTCCAATTCAAGGTTCCACGGGGGTGCAGAGTTGAATTTGACCTTGGAGATGTCAAGATCGTGACCTTTCAAAAGCAGATTGCCAGGCCTTTATTTTTTTAATTTGATTTTTTTATAATTTTCTTTGGGGGGGCATCACTGCTGCTGGTGGTCGTGGGCACCACCAAGTGCTGCTCCTGAGAGCCGCCGCTGGATTTGAACCGCCAAGCCCACGGGCCGCAGTCCCACGCTCAACCACTTACGCCACTGGGGCTCAGTCCACCAGGTCTTTATTTTTTGAGGTGCTCTTGGGGGGCTTGCATCACCAGCCTCTCAGTTAGTGGGCACCAGCTTATTCACCACTGGTGGCACCTGATTGGAGCGATGGTGTCTTCTCTGGGGTGTGCTGGTGTGCTCATGTGGCATGTCTGGATGAGTGGTGGGCATCTTGAACTATGGTGTACAAGACTGCCAAGAAAGAAAGATGGAAAGCTGCCCGTCGGGGTGGGCTACTGGATGCACCAACAGGTATAAGGAGCGAGTGGCCCACGGCACCCACCCGCTGTGCACTTTGTCCAAGATAAAGCAGTCTTACTGTGAAGGTGAGTGTCCTGAAGTCAGAATCGTGCTTTTTACCAGGCACTGGATGCTGACATTTTAGGCGAGGAGGAAGAGGGCAGGGGAAATGAGAAGAGAAAGACCCAAGTGTTGAACGACCCACAGGAATAATGACGAGTGTGTGGTGGGAAATTATCATCTCCCAGACCCTCTTGGACATGCCCAGGATGGTCAGCTGGGAAAACTCTCACTTGTTTCCCAGCTCTCAGGGATCATTGTTCTGTGCTACCCAGTGTCCACTGCTTCAGAAGCTTTGTCAGTTTAAAAAGTACTATTAAGTTATTACTGACAACAGCTGAGCCCTGGTGGCGCAGTGGTTGTGTGCAGGATTGCGGCCCACTGGGTTGGAGGTTCAAATCCAGCAGCAGTTCTCCAGGAGCAAGACTGGGCCTCCTGCTCCCACCACCAGAGGACAATGATACCCCCCCTCCCCAAAGAACTCCAAAAACAAAACAAACAAAAAAAGTTATTACTGACAAAATCATTACACAATGCTATATAGCACCTGAAAAGTTGGTATTTTGAACACACCCAGAGGTGCTTTGAAGGATAAGACTGGCCATCTGGTTCTGAAGTGTCACAGGATCGAAAACGCTGTGGTGCATTGGTCTCCTCTGCACACCAGGGGTGTCGTGAGCTGGAGTCGACTTGATAACAACTCACAACGATCGCTGCAACAGCCGTCTCGTCCTCTCGTAGAAATACTACCGTGTTCTAAGCGATTTCTACAACATCCCATGTAATGGCTATGACACATCATAATTACGTTATAATATAAGATAAATGACACAATGTGCCCATATCCTTTGCTTCAATGAAGTCACACCGGGCTCAAACATGACCATTGTTTGGATGGCCCAGGAGAGGGAGGTTTGGTTCTGTCGTATGTAGAGGAGCTGGGGAGCTGGCACACAACCACAAAAACCACAGCATATTATCATTATGGACTTATAATAGATGCAAGGCTGTTAGAGACCTGCTGAAAGTGAGGAGGACTTGAAGCTCAAAGGCCAAGGGCTTCTGTATGGATTGCACCTCCAGACCCAAAACCTCACCGTGAGAGGGAGACCCAACATCACGATCAACAGAGAAGAGTTGTCGAAGATTTAATTTTACTTGGCACCACAGCCAATGCTCAGAGAAGCTGCAGTCAGGAACGCAAATTGCATTGCGATAGGCAAGACTCCCTGTGAGTGTTAAAAACCAAGATGTCACACCAAGGACTAAGGGGCACCTTACTCAAGCCACAGTATTTTCTTTTTAAAAAAATATTAAATCATTTTATTGGGGGCTCGTATAACTCTTACACAATCCATCCATCACTTGTGTCTAGCATTTTTGTATATTTATTTCCTTCATCGCTCTCAAAACACTTGCTTTCTACTTTAACCCCTGATATCCGTTCCTTATTTTCTCCCTCCCACTCTGATCCCCCCCATGAACCCTTGATAGTTCATAAATTATTATTATT
Organism: Nesogale talazaci; assembly: GCA_004026705.1. NCBI lineage: Eukaryota > Metazoa > Chordata > Mammalia > Afrosoricida > Tenrecidae > Nesogale > Nesogale talazaci. The sequence goes on from PVJH01006091.1 coordinate 52,508, forward strand.
TTGTCATATCTTACACTGTCTGACATCTCCCTTCACCCACTTCTCTGCTGTCTGTCCCCCAGGGAGGAGGCTATGTGCAGATCCTTGCAATCTCTTCTCTCTTTCAGCTCCTTCCCTCCACCTTCGCATTATCGCTCCTCTCACCACAGGTCCTAAGGGGTTCTTCTGTCTTGGATTCCCTGTGTTTCCAGTTCCTATCTGTACCAGTGTTAAGGGGATCAGCTATAAGACATCAAAGACCAAACAATGATATCATTGTGAATTAGGGGGAGTGCAGAGTGGGGACCCAAAGTCCATCTGTAGGCAACTGGCCACAGTATTTTCTTCTTTTTTGGGGGGGCATCACTGCCCACGGGTGTTCGTGGGAGCTACCCAGCGCTGCTTCTGAGAGCCGCTGCTGGATTTGAACTGCCAAACCCATGGGCTGCAGTCCCACACTCAACCACTTAAGCCATCGGGGTTCAGCCCTGGCCACAGTATTTTCAATGAACTCATTCATCTGCATGCAAAAGCAATACAGCGAGTAGGAAAGACTTGATACCTTTAAATTATGATGTTGGCGAAGAAGATACCAGGGACTGTCAGAGGAAGCAACAAGTCTGTGTAAAAGGAAATATAGCCAGAATGCTCATTAGCAGCCAGGATGGCAAGATTTAACCTCGTATATTTTGGATATAATATTAGGAAGGCTCAGTCTTTGGAGAAGGATGCTATACTACGTTGAGTTTTTTAGATAAACAAGACCAAGTGAACTCATCTATGCTTTAAAAACAACTTTATTTTTTTCCCAGAACAACTTTGTATTAAGAAATTTTTATCAAGGAAGCAGTCTCACTTAGTCCACCTGAAGTCGATGAGTCAGATGCCAGCTGGAGCCTCCTCTGAACTCATACAACTGCCAGCAAGAAAGTGGGTACAGACCAGTGGGCAAAGAGCAATGTGGACCCAAGGTTGGCAGAAATCTATATAGCAGGGTCTGACACCTCCTAGGTCAGTGGGTCACAGGAGCTACAAAGCCCTGGTGTGAGACACAGGAACCAGCCATGGGGAAAGAGAGGAGAAAGAGAGAGAATTAAATTTTTGATTCCAACTGACAATGTCCCTGAAGAAGTGGGTAGAACTGCCCCTGTAGGTTCCTGAGATGTTCGTCTTCCTGAGAGAAGAAAACCTCCTCTTTCCACCAGGAAGCTGGCTGGTGGTTTCAAACCACTGAACTGACAATTTGCAGCCCTTCACACAATCTCTCCACCTCCAGGGATACAGCAACTCTTATGAAAAGGCCGCACCCCAAGGAAACATCTTTAGGCTGGAGAGGCTGGAGGTCCACCCCGACCTTCACACCGGTGCATGACTCTAGCCACGACAGACACCATACTGGGCAAAGTCCAGGGTCATCATCAAAGAAGACCCTCCATGAGATGGAGTGACCCAGAGGCTGCAACAATCGGCTCAAAGAGAAACGCGTGTGTGGCTGGAAGGACACTGGGCCATGTTTTATTCTGTTGTACGTAAGATTGCTGAGTATGAACTGCTTGACAGTGCGTCAGGAGAACAACAAAGTTCTGGCAATTTAGACCTTAAAATGGATTGATTTCTCACTGTGAAAAGGCTGGTTTGTTCTCCCAGGAAGGAGTATACAGAGTGCATAAAAAACAACAACACACTCATCATCATCGAGTCATTGCTCCCTCAGAAAGACCCTAGTGGGTGTGTGAGGGTGTAACTGTAACTATTCACAGGAGAACGCCCAGGCTTTCTCCCTCCGAGTAGCTGGTGGTTTTGAACTGCTGACCATGTAAATGCCAACCCAATTGGTATCCACTCTGCCCCCAGGACTCCTTACACAGTGCAAAGATACACACACACACTCACACACACACAGAAGCAAAAAGAAAGTGGCCATAGAGTTGATTGTATTTGTGGAGATTCCAGGGGGGGCCACAGATCGGAAGGCCTTTGGCCCCTCGGGCTGCATTTGTACCCTTCTGCCTTCCAGATGGCCATGGAGTGAGTTCACTGTTTGTACTGCCCATATAATGTATCTGGGGCAGGGTGAGAGTTCTTAACGGGCTTTATACGCAAGTCTCTGTAAGTCCCATCAAACGATTGGGTGAGACCATGCACACCGGGCATGTCACACTAGGAGAGATGGGTCTGTCTTCATTACCATTCCCCCTGCTATGAGAGTGAACCTTTTTTGACGAAGCAGCCAGGAGAAGAGAAAAGTGCTGAGGTCTTTGAAGAGTATGCTCAAGATCTCTGTCTGAAATAGCAGAGAGCCCCAAGAACAGATGAGTCACTGGCGCAGGAGGAGCGGCACTGAGACTGTGGGGTACCTCTCTTTTTGTGGCCAAGACTATGGAATTGTGGGACAGAATGACAGGTGGCTGGCTTCCTGGCCCAGGCAGGCAAAAATCAAGGTACCATGTGGCTGAGAGGCTTAGAACCAGAGAAGGAGAGAGAGAGAGAGAGAGAGAGAGAGAGAGAGAGAGAGAGAGAGAGAGAGAGAGAGAGTTGGCTCTCTGTGATGGAGAAGTTGAGAACCAGAAAGAAAATTGGCTGCCAGCTAAGTCCAATGACCGAATCTTTACTGCTAGTTGATCCAGACTTGTGGTGACCTGTTAGCTTCCCCAATAAACCCCTTTAATTGTGAGTGTGGGGCTACTGCTCTGAACCATGGATCCCAGCAGTGTCATAGAATGACCTGAGAGGAACAATTGGCATCACCTTTCAAGCCAGCAACTGAGTTCACCAAACAATAGACAGCGTAAGCTGCAGCCTCAGCAAAGTACAATCCAACCCGAAGAGCTCCCAAGGGCGGCAGGCAGAATGGGGTAGGGAGGGAGGGAAGGAAAGGGTGACAGGGAGGAAGTGGGAGGAGGGCTGTGAGAATGTGGGGAATGCATTCAATGTCACAAAACAAACTGCGCATGACTTGTTGAGTGGAAAACCGATTTGTTCTCTACACTTCCATCCAAATCACAACAAAAAGTCAAAAAAAAAAAAAAAGAAACTGGAGAGAAACTTAGGAAACGAGCTCATGCCTAAAAATGAAAATTTAAAACGAAATTTGGCAGTATGTATCAAAGGCTTGATAAGTTTTAGTCTTTGGCACATCCATTCTTTTCTGGAAAAGAAAGGAAATAAAAATGAAAAAAAGAGAAAAAGACGTTATGTGCAGAATATCCTTTACAGGTAAATATAGGTGGGATATATTCATTTCCAAGGAGCCCTGGTAGCATGGTGGTTATTGGGTTATAGCCCTGGGCTGCTAACCACAAGGTCAGCAGTTCAAGACTGCAAACTGCAACGTGGGCGAAAGATGAGGTTTTCTGCTCCTGTGAAGAACTCTAGTCTTAGAAATCCACAGGGCCGTTCAACCCAGTCCGAGAGGGCCCTACGAGCTGGAATCGACTCCTGGCAGGGAGCTTGGTTTGAGAATTTATATAAATTCCCGACAGCAAGCAAGTTAGACTAGTCAGAATATACAGCCACAAAAATTATGTTCATGAAGGGTCTGCTGTAGCAGGATGATTATGACAAATAACGATTTGATAGGTATTATTAGGTTTCTCGGGGGGGGGGGGGAGGGAGAAATATCTCAATACTTGACTTCGCATGAGAAAGAATTCACACCAAAGCATACTTGTCATCCAAGTGGGGTTTTTAAAATAAAAGATAGAAGAAGTTTCAGGCTTTACAGTAACTGAACACAAGCACCTGACGCCTGAGAGGAAGGCTGGGGAGCAGCTGGCAAAAGAGGTCGGTGGTCTCCAGGTTATGGCCTTCAGGGGTCTTCCTCTGGGAGGTGTGGCCGACTGTACTGGTTGACCCCATTGGCTGAGTTAAGCCCACCTGGCCTAGTTTGGGCTCACCCAGGCATACCACCTTCCTGGCTCAAGACCTGAATTTGGTGCATGCTCAGTAAACACACCCGGTCCCTGCTCTAGTTACCTAACAACTGCTGAATACAACATTTTAATTATGATATACTGAAGCTGTGGTGAACCTTCCTCATGGCTGTCTTTCTTGGCATCTCATTAGTAATATACATGGACTGCATGTAATGTTGCAGGGCGTACTCTTCTAATATGGTCACGGTTAGGTGTCCCCCCTCACGTATGGGACGAGAAGATTTATAAAGATACTGAAAAGGCATGGAGAGTGAAAACAGCAACAAAAGGCATCCAACTTAGGTTAGACCTAACTTGTGTAGGATGTGGCCGCACTGGAAGTCAAGGACTACCTGTGATCTTAAACTTACATTACTCACTTAAATTACAAATGGTTAAAAGATCCAGACGATTTGCTGATCAAGCAATGCCAATTCATGGCAGCCCCACGTCTGTCAGAGTATGTCATAGGGATTTCTGGGCCAGAGTTTTTGGAAGCAGGCCGCCGGACTTGTGTTTCCAGGACTCTTGAACTTCCAAACTTATCCCTTAACACAACAGCTGAGGGCTTGAACCATTGTAGCATCCAGACAAAAACCACACCTGTTACTGTCCAGTGAATTCCAACTCAGCGACCCCAGCGGTTGCAGAAAAGAACTCCCCATGGTTTTCAAGGTTGTGAATCTTCACAAAGACTGTTGTCAGACCTTACTTCTGTGGCATCATGGTTGTGGGGTTTTGAAGCACTAGCCTTTATTTAGGTTGGTCACTGACTTCAAATGATAGTGCCTGGGGACCTGTTGTTAGGGGCTGCTGGGTGAGTTCTGACGCCCAGGAACCCGTGTGCAGTAGAACGAAACACTGCTGCCGCCGTGGGGTCAGTCCATCTCGTCAAGGGCCTTCTTTCCCCTTTGGAGCTGTCCATTTCTGTGGTGCTTTAACCAAGCATGATCATTAATGTCCTACTTTCTAGTTCTTCCTTTTTGCTTCAAAGGTCATTCATTATAAGGAATCTTAGATGAGCCATCTCATTTCCTTGAACAAAAAGTTCTCCCTGTTGGCATCCCCCGAAGGCTTTTCTTCTTTTGCCTGGATTCATGCAGCAGTGCTGAGCCCTGTGCCTGGGAAGTTAGGTTCAGGGGAGGTCACCCAGGAAGTCAGGCTTGGAACAGCCTCAGGACCACGAGGCTCAGCCGTCTGAGGCCCAGGACCCCGATCCGGGCTCTCCAAATTGCTCCACATCTCGGGAGGTAGGGCTAAGCCAACTTCAAGCCTGCGAATATAAAACTGAGTTCAGGACACACTATAAACTGACTCATGCTCATGAGACCATTAAAAGAGAAAAAGAATAAAAATGGAGCCTCTAATTGTCTCGGGGGATTCCAAGAACAACATGAAAACCGTCCAAAGGGAGCGGTGTATACAAAAGATCAATCTGGAATCCCGTCCCCTCATTAACTTCATTATCCGGGGGAAGGTATTTCCTTTCATTGGACCTGGAGGCCGTCGAAACGAATGGCTGGGTGAGAGCAAAGCCTTCAGGTCACATGCCTCAGAAGTCCTATCAGGCCGAAGTCACCAAGCAAACAGCCAGCGCCTTGCCCCCTCTATGCAACTTGCCTGCCTTCCCTTTCCGGCAGTGTCGGGGTTGTTGGAGAGGACCGGGCTGACTTCAGACTGGATGAATGTTGTGTGGCCACGGGGAAACCGAACCCAACAGCAAACCGGACCCACTGCCATTATGGAGCGGATTCCAGCTCATAGAGTCACCCCGGGTGGGAGTTCCAGGCTGCGAATCTTTCTGGGAGCAGACAGACTCATCCTTGTCTGAGCATGCTGCTGGTGGACTTGGGCCCCTGACCTTACCGTTAGCAGCCCCACGTTGGTCTGACAGCCCCACCAGGGGTCCTGCGTGGCAGGGGGAGGCCAGGAAACATATTCAGCAGAGACAACAGATTGCCAGAACTAGAGGAACTGGTGCCTCGTGGACCACGCACGTGCTGGGCAGTTCTACCCTGCCCTACAGGGTCTCTGTGAGATGGCATCAACTTCATGGCAGTGAGTTAGTTTTTCTTTCTACAGATTTACAGTCTCCGAAACCCTAAGGCGTAGTTCTAGTCTGTCTTGTAGAGTACTGGGGGTTGGCATTGCCTGGATGGCAGCAAGGGAAGGGGCAGGGTGAGGCCAGTCCTTGAAAGGTGCCCTGCTAGCCCAGGGTTAAGCAGTTCCGGGCTGCTAGCTGGAAGGCTGGTGGCTCAAACCTACCACCTACGCTGAGAGAGGCAAGCGAGGCCGATAGTCCCATGCAGGCTTAGTCTATGGGCAGTTCTGCTTTGTCCTACCAGGTTGCTGAGTGTGAATAACTTGAAGGTCACAGGCTCGTTTTTTAAGGAACCTTGGTGGTGCAGCAGTTAAGCACTCTCTGCTAACGAAATGGTCCCTCCCTCGGGGGTTCACTGTGACCCTACAGGACAGAGCAGGACTGCCCCAGAAGGTCAACCAATGGGACGCGCAGAACTATCTATAGAGCTGAGGGATGGAGGCAGCTGATTTCCTTTTGGATGCTTGCCAGCCCACCAGGTGTCAGGCTCTTTGTAAATGCTTTCAAAGCATCCAAACCCTCCAAGGAAGGCTGTGAGCAGGAAGGAGCAGGAGCAAGGAGGAAGACTAGGATCAGGAGACAACAGCAGTCAGCGGGGCTGAGAGAAAGGGTTGCGCTACCTTCTGAAATCCTTTGTGCCTCTGCTCGTGCTAGCCAGTCCACACGACTCTCACGGCCCTTGAGCTGGTTTTGCTTCAGAGCGGCCTCCTTAGTGAGAGCATGCAGTCGTTGTCCTCCTTGGCCTCATGGATTTCACAACAGGATGAAGTTTGGAAGGTTCACCTGTGCCTCAGCATGGGTCAGAAGTGCCCTTTTCCTCGTGGCTGAATCCTATTCCATTGTGTGACGACTGCATCACCTTCTGCCTCCCCATCTGTGAGTTGGTGGGCACGTGGGTCGTTTCCACTGTCGGGCTACTGTGGATCACGCAGCAATGCACACAGGTCCACGCGACGCTGCGGTCATCTCTGCTTTCCAGGCTGTTGGAGTGGAATTGCTGAGCCTTATGGTGATCCCTGGAGAAGAACCTCATGGTTGCTAAGGTGATGGGGTGAGTGAAAAAGAGGAAGACCCTGACTGAGACGGATGGACACGGTGGGTTCTGACACAGCAACATTTGCGTAGATGCTGCAACCAGGCAGCATTTCGTAGTGTTTACACAGGGGTCCCTCAGCATCAGTCCGGACAGACTTGATGGCACTTAACAACAAGAATAACCACATGATAGCTCTATATTGAACTTTGGGAGGAACTGCCAGAACTGTTTTCCACGGAGGTCATGCTATCGCATGAGGGGGTCTTCAGAAGTTTGTGGGGGAATTCCATCGTCTTGGACTTGAAAATGCCCGTGAACTTTTTGAAGCCTGCCTGTGTGTCCCCACCACCTGTGGATGAGGGTTCATCAGAAGGCTTTGTGCAGAGCCTTGGAAGAGGGAGATCTCTTTTAGGGCAGGGATGCTATCTTATTACCAGGTGTACATCCCCTAAGAGGCTTTAGCACATATTTAAAAGGCAGGATGCAGCCTGAAACGGATGCCAGCAGAAGCTGGAAAGAAGGACGGCAGGGTGGGGGTTGGGTGGATCCACAGTGCTCCTCTCAGCTCCCTCTCTCGGTTTCTCAGGTCCCAGCCAGGTTCCTTCGTCACCTCACTCCTGTGACTACACCATGATGATGTGATCACCTCTATTTTCAGACGGGAAATAGAAGCCAAGAGAGGTTGACTCCCTTGGCCAAGGTCATGCTGCTGTTCTTGCCAGAGCTTGGACTAGAGCCCCAGGCTTCTGACTCTCAGCTCAGCACTCTTTCCAAATATCACCATCCCCCCATGAAGGGGAGGGCTCTTATTCTTCCTGCCTCTGAAAGTTGCTATCCACAGGGGTCCTCAGGCGCCTGCCTCCACTGTTCTACCAGACAAGCCTCTGCAAACCCCTTTCTGAGAAAGGAAACAGACATGAATTCCCAAGGGCCTGACAGAAGCATCACCCACTGAGAGACCATCTGCATCCACAGCAGCTCAGAAGGATTTAATGGGGCCCCGAGTAGGACTTGTGAAAAGCCTGTATCAAGACCTGAGAGGAGACCATTTTTGCACATGGACCCCTATGTTGCATGCTCTAGACCACAGGAGATCAAGAAAAGCAAACTTTTGTTTTTCTAGAACAAAATCTAATTGTTTCGATTTGTGCATTGTGGTTTGGGTGAAAGCTCACCGAGCATCTTCGTCTTTCTTTCTTCTCTTCTCAAAATTTACTGCACAGCTGCCGTAGTGAAAGCACTCTGAGACTGGTACAATGACAGGCCCATCGACCAAGGGGACAGAATTGAGGATCTAGTGGAATGTCCATCCCCCTACGGACTGATGGTGTAAAAGTAGCAGACTGCAGAAGGACCAAGCAATCTGTCCCAGAAGACGTACGGCCAGAGTGCTCCTTACAGGTGAGACTGTTAAAGCTTCCTCGTAGATTCTTCGGGCATATTTTCAGGAGAGGCCAATCCCTGGAGAAGGGCCTCCTGTTGAGCACAGCAGAGGGGCAGTCCCAAAGAGGAAGGCCCTCAAGGACATGGATGGACACTGTGGCTGCAGCAGTGGACACGAGGTGAGGGTGTCAGAGCACCAGGCAGTGTTCCCTCCTGTTGTGCTTAAGGTCGCTATGAATCAGAAACCATTCGGTGGCGCTTAACAACAACAGCAGCAGCAGCAACAACAACACCAACACCAACACGGACTGCTGGTCTTCAGTCAAGGTCTGAAGTCCACCACAATATGGGGGAAAGAGTCTCTCTTACAAACGCCGTGTAGCTGTTGTCCTGGGAGCCATGGAGTCACAGCGGCCCTGTACATGGCAGAAGGGAACACTGCCTGGTCCTCTCAGTTGTTACTTTGAGCTCATTCTTGCAGCCAATGTGCCAATGTGACAACGTGTCAATCCATCTTCCCAAGGGTCTCCCTTTTATTTGCTGCTTCTCCACTTTACCACGCTGGGTGTCTTTTCCCAGGGACTGGCCTCTCCTGACAACGTAGCCGCAGTACGTGAGATCAAGTCTCCTCATCTTCAGTTCTGAGGAGCATTCTGGCTGTACTTCTCCCCAGATTTGCTTTTCCTTTTGACAGTCCCCAACTCTTTCAATATTCTTTGCCAACACCATAATTCAAATGCATCGGTTCTAATGAATGAATATATATTTGCAGAACAATGATACAGGATCCCTTCCTCACGCTGTATACAAAGACTAACCCTTTCGAGAATAATGATGGCAACAAATGTGCAAATGTGGTCTGCAGATAATTGATGTATGTACTGGTCACGATAAGGGTTGTATGAATCCCCAATAAAAGGATTTATTAAAAAAAAACTCCAAACAAACCCAAGATGAATCAAAGACCTAAATGTAAAACACAAGACTATAAAGATCAGCCAAGGAAAGGCTGGGACAAATGGGGGTTTCCTAATCCATGGTATCAATAGACTATTGACAATGACTGAAAAGGGACAAATAGCAGAAGAGCAAGGAGGTGACTGAGGAGGTGACCCTCAAAATTAGACACATAAGTGCATCAAAAGACTCCAAAAAAAGCAAAAGGAGAATCTGTAAGTTGGGACCCGTTTTTGGCAACAACTTATCCAACTAGGCCCTAATCTCAAAGATTCGCAGAAAAATCCAACCCCTCCACAACAGAAAGACATGAAGATAATCAAAATAAAAAGCATGCAGAGGGCATGCACAGACACTTCACCAAAAACGAAACAAACAAACAAAAAACAAACACACAACTGTTTCTAGCTAGTTTTAATAACAGATTGCTGTTTCAGGGGTGAGCGTGTAGTTTCGGTTAATTACGACATCTTTGCTTGGATATGTGCCTATATTTTCAAATGTTTCTTCACTTTCATGGCATTGGGAGACGTTGCAGGGTAGAGGGACAGCGGAAAAGAGGGGTACGCTCAACAAGATGGCTGCAATCACAACCTCAAACTTGACGATTGTGAGGGGGGCGCAGGACCAGGCCGTGTTTCCTTCTGTTGTACTCAGGGTCACTGTGATCCAACAATGCCTCACAACAGCAGGGCCCATGGTTTGCCCTTGACCACTCACTTGAGAGGTTGGTGGTTTGAAGGCACCTGGAGGTGCTTTAAGAGGAGTATACTGTAGCAGAGACCCAAAACCCATCTGTCGACAATGCAACAGCCCCTCACAGGAGAGTCACAAGGAGCGGTTGAGGCAATCAGAGAGCGGTATAACACCAATGAACCCACAATATTTATCTGAGTCTTTAAGGCTTCCTCCCCCTGCCCCCACCCCCCTCCTGACTATCATGACCCCTGTCCTGCCTTTCAGTTCTGCCTAGACCAGAGCATGTCCTCAGGAACAGAAATGGGAGTAGTGCTACCAGGAGGGAAGGGGGAAGGTGGAGAGAGTAGAAGAGAAAGGAGGAACTGATAGCAATGATCAACACATAATGCCTACTTCCCCCAGGGGAATGAACAACAGAAATGTGGGTGAGGGGAGACAGGGTTGATGTTAAGATATGAAAATAATAATTTATAATTTATCAAGGGTACTACGGGAGGTGCAGAGGAACTGATATCAAGGGCTCAAATAGATAGGAAATGTTTAGAAAATGATGATGGCAACATGTGCACAAAAAGCTTTGATGCAATTGAGCTATAGAATGTTATAAGGGCTGTAGGCACCCCCAATAAAATACTACATACACACACACAAACACACACACACACACACACACACACACACGGTTTGCTTCTGAGAGACCACAGTCATGGGGCGCAGTGAGATTGAGACACACGTGGGGTTGCCGTGGTTTGGAACTCACTCGACGCAACTGTGAGGACATGGGGCATCTGGCCCCACGGAGGAGCCTTCCTCCCCTCGCCTGGTCATGAGCTCCTTTTCGCGCCTCTGGTTCAATGTTTAGGGAGAACATTCTGTTGGCTCTTGCCCCATTGAGACATACAGGAAACGGTTTCTGGCCCATTCACATTACACCGAGAGTGGGACTGACTCGCAGGCATAGCTGAGTCCATAAGGCAGCCATTTCTACTCTACAACTTGGAGGTGGAAACTGGAGGCTTGCTTCTCCATGCTTTGGGGTTCTTTCAGGGGATGTGGGGCATCTCTGGCCACTAACCACCCAGCACTGCCTAGGAGAAAGGCTGGAGACCCTCTCTGAAAAGCCAGCCTGGGCCTTGGAGCACACGTCTATTCTGACCCTGTGGGATTATCAGGAACCACATGAGTCACAGTCAGTCGCCTGTATGACAACTGGCCTTCTTTAAACTTTTCTGCCCCTTTCCCTGGGCTTGGCTGATATAGGTACAGCTCTTAATTTTCTTTGTTTGTTTCCAGACTGTTCTCCATCCACCTAGGCTAGCTCCTGGGGACTGAGGGAGCCGGAACCAGCATCCTTCCTCATGACACATTCTTTTCACTTGCTTGTCTTATGCCAGAGGTTCAACTCACTGCTACAGAGTCAAAGCCACCTCCTGGTGGCCTTCCCACAGGACAGGGGAGAGATGCCTCTCTCGGTTTTCTGAGAATGTAACTGGCTGGGATTAGTAGAAAATCCTGCCTCTCTCCCGAGGAGAGGCTGGCGGTATTGAACGCTGACCCTGGAGATCGTAGCGGAACCAGGGGGCACCAGGGTTAGAGTTTAGGCTTGAAGACTCAAAACCCAAGTTTGTCTCCTTGGCTCTCTCTGCTTTACCCAGGACAGGTTACCTCTCTCCTTGGTCATCGTCTCTGCAGTGCCTGCCTGCTGCTGAGACCGAGGAAGGCTTCCTGCTGACAAGGAGATGAGTGCACTGAAAGCCAAAGCAGAGCAAAGGACAATGTGACAATGTTTCACACCATGAACCTTCCACCTTGCTGGCTGCCTGATGGGGGAAGCGTCAGTTCTGGAGTCTAACACACCTGGCTTCCATCCTGAGGGGAAGGCACTTAAGTTATGACCTGGAACACACAGAGCAACTTCTGCTTCTCAACCACAAAAGGGACAGAAATCATGGCTACTGGCTGGGCTATCTCGATGAATATCAAAGACAAGGTCTGCTAATCCTGTGACCCATGAGACATGGAGTACCCACCTTCATTTTGCATCTATGGGGTTTAGTGGGAATCTGGTATCCCATTTTTAGTGCATGTTACCATCTGGTGGGGCTGGGGAGCTGTATAGTTGTGTGAACCTGAAGAAAGAGGTCAGCCACATCCCACCAACCCCAGCACCGAAGACTCCTTGGGACCCATGTGTTCCATTTACGGTATATTAAAAAATAGCCATTACTCAAGCACGTGACCTTTGACTCGATTCCAACTTACATCAACCCTTGAGGGCAGGGTAGAACTCCCTCTTAGAGTTTCAGAAACATTCTCTCTTTAAAAGAGCAGGCAGCCTCAACTTTCTCCAATAGCACAGATGATGGATTCAAACTACTGACCTTGGGACTAATAGCTCCATGTGTAGCCCATCACTCCAGTGGGAATCGCTTGGAACCTGCTCACTTTGGGTGACCCTGCTGGCATTTGAAACACCCATGGTGGGACTTTCAGCCTCATAGCAGCAACACACAAGCCACCACCACGTGATACACTGACAGAGAAGTGGCGGTCAAAAATCCCTAGTATCTCAAAAAATTTCTTTTCTCATTTAATTCAGAGTGTTTCCCCTTTCTTCCTGGCACCTTTGGTGTCAACCAAAATGTCGAAGCAGAAAATAGTTGAGTTTGAAAAGGTTAAGCTTTCCGTCCACTGTCCGGTCACAATCACCATCATCAATCTGGCTGTGACCCTGGTTTTGGTTAGCACGTTTTTGTTTGCCTGTGTCTCCACCTGTGCAGGGTGGGAGGTTGCAGGGGCGGGGCACAAAGCGTGTCAAGGGGCGGGTCTGGCAAACAGCGGGAAACCCTTCATGAGGTGGCTTGACACCGTGCCTTGAACACTGGGCTCAAACCCCACGCTGGGAGCACAGTGCAGGGCCACGTTTTGGCCTACTATCCCTGGGGTGGACAGGAGTTGCAGTAGGCTGAATGGCCCCAGCTTCACGGAGACCCACCCTGGGGTCCAAAGGTTTGTTAGAAGTACTCATAGATTTCGGAAAGGCCAGTAGGCCCCCAAGTGTGGTTTACTAGAGCAAAGGGATACAGGTGACACTCAGTCCAGGGAAGAGCCCTTCGGGAGCGGCCAGGTGGGTATCAAGCAGCCCTCTCCCAGCAACAATGTGTGGCCACGGGCAGAGGGTTTCCATTCAGGGAGGTTTGCTTGAGACTTGGTGTCCAGAGTTATTCCTGGGGGTCTCTCAGGAGCTATGACTGACTACCTGTCTTGCTGGCTGACCTTCAGTCCCCAGTCCCTCCAGGGGGCAAGGCCCCCAAGTCAATCCTAGTATTAGCAGAAGCTATCTGGGCTCCCCCCAGCAGGACATTATCAGGAATTGGAGCTTCCCTCTGGGGAGCCAAGGACAAAGCTTACTTTGGGCAAGGCTTACCTTGCACAAACCGTGTCTCTTTGTGCTGGTCAAGTCCCCAGTGCTCCACTCACTCCCTGAGCACCGCCTGGGTCTATCTCTGTGCCCTTCATAATCGCGTTTACCTCCTGCGGTGGTTTCATGACTCACGTCAACTTGAAGACAGATAAACGAGTAGGGGAGCCGTTCCACCTGTCAGCCTGATGGCACCTCCTTTGGGGCATGGCTGCAGCCACTGGGTCCATCCATCTGGTCCAGGGCCTTCCTCTGTGTGGGGGTGACATCCCCCTGGGTGGTGTACCACCCCTCCCTGACCCATCCCACATGAGTCCTCGACACCTTAGCAGAGGCTTGGCCATGCTGAATGACCCCAGCCAGCTCTCCGCGACCTGGGACGTTGTGCAGGCTCTTTTTGCAAGTGCATCTCTGCTTCATCTCCCAGCCCTTCCCCTGTCATTTCCTCCCTTGTCTTCTGAGTAGGATGTTGTCTTTCACACCTCAGGAAGGTGCTGTGTCCTCTGGAGTCGTTTCCTGCTTCTCTTGGCACCCCTTGGAGACCTCTTCCTGTGGCCCCCGCCTTTCCACTCATGAGGCCTGGTCAGCTCTTTCTGGACCTGCCTAGGTCAGTGGTAGGCAAATTGCAGTTTGTGAGCCACAGGCAGCTCTTTCGGTGTGAACATGCGGCTTCAAAGTCACATTGAAAACATTTGAAGGTTGTTATTTCAGATCACGGTGATTTCATTTGTTTGGAAAAAAACATATTAAAGGCTCTTGAGTGATTTTAAAGTTGTTAGGAGGGACAGGACTGGCTCTTCAGTCTCAAGAGTTTGACCATCATGATCCCCCCAGAGTACTCTAGATAAGCCTACATTCTGGTGCCTTCCTGTTGGCCCACAGTGGTTTTCAGCTGGTGCCCAGGGCCTTTGGAAAGTACCTGTGGGCTTACCACCCAGTGGGCAGCTGATGGACTCTGACTCCCTCGGACTCTGCCACAGAAGGCCTGGGTGGGGGCGCTTTCTCATAAGGTCCACTCCCAAGCCTGATGGAATTCAATGTCTGACTCTCTGCTTTCCTTTTTCTGGGCTGTGTTTTTAAAGCAAAATCCTCTTCTTTCCCTTCCGAAGACACAGACAGTTTCTTCTTTGTTCCTGCGGCTGCTTTGTGTTGCCGATGTAAATCCCATCATTTCTCCCCTTCCCTCTGGGAGCTCAGGGCTGGATGAACAGGCTCTGTCTCTTTATCATGGAAGACCCTGTAGCAAGCAAATCAAGCACTTCTGGCATTTGCTGGTTTATGAGAGAATATTTATGATGTTTGAGCTCTGGCGTGGAAGCTGGTTATCATGTACTAGCTGGGTTTTAATATTGCCTTGTTTTTTCTTCATTGCTTTAGGGGCCCCTGAAGGGAGACCCAACAATTTCAGAGACTGCCACCTTGTGGTGAAGTCCCGTCACAGTGTATTCTTTAGTGGGAAAACCAAATGGAACAACACCAAATTCATCGGCATCCGTGATGTCCAAACTATGGACATGGAAATGTGAATCCTCCATTCCCAAGTCTGATTACAAGTCACCCTTGCCCCAAACTCCATTTCTCCAGATGTAAAATGAGCCTGTGTCTACTTCCACAGATAAAACTCAAACTTACTGCCAACAGGTCGATGGTACGGAGGCTCTATGGAACAGAGCAGAACTGTCCCTATGGGATTTCCAGACTGCGACTCTTTATGGGAGTAGAACACCTTTCTCCCAAAGAGTGGCTCATGGTTTTGAACAGCTGACCTCAAAGTTAGCAGCCCAGTCCATAACCACGAAGTAGGTAATTACCGATGGTCAAAGAGACTTGCTGGGGAGTTGCAGTCACAGAGAAAGGTAGAACCACCACGACAATTTTTGGAATGACTGCACCATGCCAGCAAGTGTTCAGGGCCCACAGCAGCTCATCCAATGTCACCACCTGCTGTGAGGGAGCATTTTGCTGTTACGTCAACTCCAGATCACGGCCATGCCACTGTGCCTAATGCTTTACTCTCAGTTCCTAACACAGAGCTGGGTGTATTCAGTTCTCATTACTTGGTGAACACAGGTCGGAGTTAGCGAGGTTCAAAGACATTCTGAACTTCCTTGGGAAGAATGAGTTTCTGCACAAGTTTACACTTGGGGGCAAAGGCACCACCTGGCAGGGCTGGGACCCTCAAGTTCCGGCGCAGGACTGGCAAGGGCATGTGAGATGGATCTTGCAGGCTCTATGCTGAGTTAAAGTTCACTAAAGCATTGTTCTCTTGGCTCAGAAATGGAAGTCCCAGAGAGGCTTCTCAGACTTTTCAGACTTCTCAGATGAGTAACATGAGCTCCACAACGTTCTCTTGTCTCGATAGAAGGCAACTACATTACGGTAGAAGGGGGTAAATGTTAAGTGCCCTGATGTCTGGTCCAAATCAATGTTTCACCAGATAAAAGGGTGTTGCCTCCTTCACCATCCTCGAGATCATAGGCCTTGCAACCTTATTGTTGCAGCCACTGTGCAATCCATCCCTTGAGAGCCTTCTTTTGACTTTCTTCTTTACCAAGCATGATGCCTTTTTCTAGGGCTTGGTTCCTTCTGGTAACAGGTTCAAAAGTAAACGAGGCAGAGACTCAACACCCCTGCTTCTCAGGCCCATTCTGCCCCTACTTTTTCCAAGCCAGATCAGTTTGTTCTTCTGGAAGTCTGTGGTGTATTCAGGATTCTTCACGAAGAGCATACTCACATGGGCTGATTCTTGTTTTGGCTTCCTTTTTTCCTTGTTCAATTTCAACATGCATGCAAGATGATTGAAAAGATTATGGCATGGATCAGGTAGACCTTAATCCTCAAGGTCACACTTATTGTTAACATTTTGAAGAGGTCTTTTGCAGGAGATTTGCTCAAGACAACACATCAGTTGGTTTTCTGACTGCTGTTTCCACGGACATTGGTTGTGGAGTCAAGTAAAATGAAACCCTGACAACTTCAATCTTTTCTTAATTTATCATGATGCCCTTTATTGGTCCAGCTGTGAAAATGACTGCTTCCATTACATGGAGGTATAATCCATATTGAAGACTGTAGTCTTATCTTCACCAGTAAGCAGTTCAAGTCTTCCATGCTGTGTTATCCGCACATTGTCATCTTCCTCCAGTCCTGATGCGGTGTTCTCCTTCATATAGTCTGGATGCTTGGATTGTTTGCTCAGCATATAGACTGGCTCCTCACTTGGGAAGAATATTGAATTACTATCGACTACCAGAAGAAAGAACAACTCTGTCCTGGAAGAAGTATAGCTATAATATCCCTTAGAAGTGAGGACAGAGAGATGAACTCTCATTTGGAGCAGATTGTCAGGAGAGACCTGGTCTTAGAGAAGGCGATCCTGCTTGATAAAGCGAAGATAGGTGAAAATGAGGAAGATTCTTAATAAGACAAATGGACACAGTGGCTGCAGCAGTAGTTTCAAATATAGCAAAATTTGTGAGGATGACAAAGGACCAGGCAGAATTTCATGAAGATGCACACAGGGTTTTCTCCTCCTCCTCCTCCTTTTTTTGGTGCTGAAATCCGGGATTGAACCGGCACACAGAGTTTCTATGAATCAGAACTGACTTGGCAGTTTCTAGCAACCACAAAACAGATGGAATAAAGGTATTGAAAATTACAGGTTTGATGTAAACCATTCCTGATTTTAAGTCACAAGGTAGCCCCTTGCTTGCTTATTTGTCTGTTTTGAATACTGGCTTTCGATCCATTTACAGGTTCCTCATGAATGCGATGAAAGGTTCTGAAATTCCCATCTGTGTACTCTGTAGATGCCCAAGTTATTTTAAGTAGTTAGTGAAGTATCCGTGAACCTCCACCACACAGGACAGACAGGTGGGAGAAAGACCGAGTGATGGAGTAGGCTTGTTGCTGCTCGGTGTCTTCTGATCAGTTCTGACTCATAGCAACTATATGAACTGTGAAATGAAATAATGCTTGGTGCTATGCCCTCCTCATAACTGTTATGCTTGAGCCCGTTGTCATGTCAATACACTTTCTTGGGGGTACCTCTGCTTTTTGCCCCCAAAGCATCTGGGTCCACTCTACTTTGAGGAGGCAGCTCTTCCTCTGTCACATTTGAATGCTTTGCAACCTCAGGGGCCCATCTTTTGACGCTATATCTGACAAGGCTTCATTACTCTTCATAACTTTAGCAGTGGCTAATCCCGCAGACGTGGACAGCCTATTCTGTATTCGTTTCTGTTCTTAGACGTTCTGTTGAAATCTGTTCACCTTGGGTGACCCCAGTGATATTTGAAATACTGGTGACATAGCTTCTAGCATCACAGCAATAGGCAAGTCACCACAGCACCACAGCCTGACAAACAAATGGCAGGGTGGTGTAGAAAGTGTTTTGCTTGTCATTAAACGATCAAAGTCAGAGCATTCTACTCATATAGAGTTATAGTCTCTGAAACCCACAGGAGCAGTTCTACTCTGTTGCAGGGGGTCACTATGAATTGGCATAAACTAAATGACAGTGAGTCTGGTTGTTTTTAAAATCTCTTCTTTGTTGAACAATCTCTTTCATGTTCACGAAGTGCATTCCTGTAAGTGCTCCCTCTGTCAGGACTCATCTTCATTGTCTTTAAGTCTTTGGGAAAATTGCTCCTTGGATCTCTGGGTGAAGGGTCTTGTCTGATTATCAGGAGTCTTTGCTGATTTCTGTATCTTTTGGAATAGGTTCCATTCTCTTTCTCCCTTACACACACACACACACACACACACACACACACTCGCTGAGCTACCCATGTTCATGGTCCTTATGGCTCAGCCACTTTGCCTCTTGACTTGGTGACCTTTTGGGAGCTACTGTGACTCTCCGTGAAGTTCTCATTCATTTCTCTCAAAAGGAATCTGGAAACTCCTGGGTCTCTTTTAGGCTGGGAGGTCGAGGGAAGCTCAGGAGTTTCAATAGAGGCTGTCTCTCTGTCAAGCTATGCTAAACTTCCAGTCCAATATCTGTGTGGTTCCTTCCCTGTTGGGGGTGGTGGATATGATGTCAGGCTCTCAAATGGTCTAATTCTCTGTTTTAAAATTTGAGGGAGAAACCATTGTGTGTGTGTCTCATTGCTTATTCCTGCACCTTATCCTCTTTTCTTCACTTGGTCAGAAAGACTACTGATTTTCATGTCTAGCTGACCAGGTCAGATGTCTCGTAAGCATTGCTGTTCCTTTCTTAGAAAAAAACCCTCAATGTTGCAATCAGCCAGGCCTGGTTCTTTTTTTTAAAAAAATATTTTATTGAGGGTTCGTATAATGCTTGTCACAATCCATACATCCATTCATTGTGTCAAGCACAGTTGTATGTTTGTTGTCATTATTCTCCCATCCAAGTACTAAGTACTAACCAGGCCCTACTCCTTACTCTGATCTCTGAGATCAGACAAGATCAGGCGCGTTCAGGGTGGTATGGCTGTAGACTCATCATCATTCTCAAAACATTTGCTTTCTACTTGAGCCCTTGGTATCAGCTCTCATTTCCCTGCTCCCTCCCCACTTCCCCTTCCCTTGATAATTTATAAATTATTTTTTTGTATCTTACACTGTCTGATGTCTCCCATCACCCACTTTTCTGTTGTTGGTTCTCCAGAGAGAAGGTTAATTACAAGGCAATTCCTTGTAACCGGTTCTTCCTTTCTACCTCACCTTCCCTCCACCCTCCCAGTATCACCACTCTCAGCACTAGTCCTGAGGAGTTCATCTGTCTTGCATTCTCTGTGTTTCCAGTTCTTATCTGTACCAGTGTACATTCTCTGGTTTGGCAGATTTGTAAGGTAGATTTGGGATCAGGATAGTGGTGGAGAGGAAGCATTTAAGAACTAAAGTTGTATGTTTCATTGTTGCTACACTACACCTTGACTGGTTCATTTCCTCCCCGTGACCCTTCTGTAAAGGATGTCCAGTTGCCCCCAGGGCTTTGGGTCCCCAATCTGCACTCCCCTCATTCACAGTAATATGATTTTTTTTGGTTCCTTGATGCCTGATACCTGATTCCTTCAACACCTCATGATCACACAGGCTGGTGTGCTTTTTCTATAGTGAGTTTTGTTGCTCTTGAGGTAGGGCCACTTGTTCACCGTCAAGGCTTTAAAACCCCAGATGCTTTATCTTTTGATAACTGGGTACCTTCAGCTTTCTCCACTACATTTGCTCATGCACCCATTTGTCTTCAGAAATCATATTGGGAAGGTGAGCACACAATGATATAATTATTTGTTCTTTGATACCTGATTCCTTCAGTACCTCACGATTACACAGGCTGGTGTGCTTCTTCCATGTGGGCTTGGTTGCTTCTCAGCTAGACGGCCACTTGTTTACCTTTAAGGTTTCAGATGCGATATCTTTTGATAACTGGGCACCATCAATTGTCTTCACCACATTTGCTTAGGCATCTAGTTGTCTTCAGTGATGGTATCTGGAAGATGAACATCATGGAATGCCAGCTCAATCGAATGAAGTGTTCTTATATTGAGGGATTACTTGAGTGGACAGACCTGGTTCTTGATATCTTAATTAGACCATGAGAAATAGAGACTATCTTGATGAAGTATCACTTCTTTTTTTTGGGGGGGGGTGGGGGTGGAAATCACTGCCCTCTGATGGTCGTGGGAGCTACCCAGCACTGCTCCTGAGAGCTGCTGCTGGATTTGAACCGTCAAGCCCTCAGGCCACAGTCCTGCACTCAACCACTTATGCCACCAGGGCTCAGCCCAGTATCACTTCTAAGATACTGCCCTGAAAATTCTATTTTAGTAGTCACAAACTGCTTAGCATTGTGCTTTCTTTATCTTTGATTTTGTTGGTAAGAATCCTGATCAAACACACACCTCTAATTCCTGGCCAAGACAGATGGATGCTTTGGGTGATGACAGAGAAGGTCATACACATGCAAATGCAAAGACAGGCCACTCACATAAAAAAATACTTCTATTATGATCACCATGCCTCTGAGGAAGAAAGTTACATCTCTCAAGGTGCTTAACACATAAGAGTGTGGCCAACTCACGACTGTTTGCCTGGGACTATCTCAGGTTTTAAAGGTGTCCAGCTGGGGTTATAAGTTAGATATTGAGCTGCTAACCACAAGGTCAGTGGTTTAAAACCCACTAGCCACTCTGTTGAAGAAAGGTGTTGCTGTCTTCTGCTAAGATCTACAATCTCAGAAACCTTAAATAGGGTCACTATGAGTCAGAATGGATGCATTGGCAGTAGGGTTCATCCCGGTTTTCCCATAGACAGTCCTCTGTCCTGGGAACCTTTCTGTTCTGGGTAAACCGGACCAGTTGACCACCATGCTATGGAGACCATCCATGCCTATTGCTGAGAACAGGAAAGATGATTTACTGAGTAGGAAACAATCATCTCTCTGGTTATCAAACTGGATTCAGAAGAAGATGTGGAAGGCCAAGGGTGTCATTGCTGATGTCAGGTGGGGGTCTTGGCTGAATGTTGAGAACTGAGAGCAGGGAACGGTTTCCTTGAGTCTTATCGACCTGACCATGACACCAGAGTGTGAGAATCGCCGCAAATTATGGATAACATTGCAAGCAGGAGGGGTTCCAGAGCACTGAAGGGGCCCTAGTGACGTCGTGGGCACATGTTGGGCTGCTAACTGTCAGGTCAGCGTTCAGAACCACCAGTCGCTCTGTGGGAGAAAGACAGGGCTTTCTACTCCTGTCAAGAAACCTCACAGGGTAAGTTCTCTCCTGCCCGAAAGGGGAGCTACGAATTGGCATTGACTTGGTGCCAGTGAGTTTTATTAACTGTGCTCAGGTGCAACCTGTATGTGGTTTAAGAGGCGGTCGCTTAGATACAGCAAGGGGATATGGCAGCACTTAAAGGCAGGGAAAAGTGCATAAAAACTTTCCCACCTTGCTTATTTAATCTATTATATGAACAAATACTCTGAGAAACTGATCTCTCCAAAGAGCATGCAGTCTCAGATTGGAGGCATAAACGATAACATGTTTGAATACCCAAGTGTTTCAGCCCTAACTTCTGAATTTCCTAACAGGGGCTTCGCTCAGCCAACACATAATTGACTCATGAAGTCTCACTTCAAGCAACACATGATTATCCCTCACAAAAGAAGGATAAACAGAGCCCAGATTCATGTCTGCACTAATTGTTTGTTCTGGTTTTTGGGTCTTTGGCTCTAACGACTGCTAGACTTCAAAGCGCACGAGAAGTGGTTGGCTGCGGGACAAAAGTAAAAGAAAGATCTACTCTGAAAAAACTCCATGGGAGCCTCCCCTTGAGGGCTTCAGGAGCCCTGATGGCTTAGTGGTTGCAGTCTCAGAAACCCACAGGCACTGTTCTCCCCAGGCCAACAGGATCTTCACAAATTAGAATGGACTTGATGGCAGTGAGTTTGGTTTTCTGGGGGGCCGGGGTGGTGATGGAGGGGTTGATGGAAATCATTACATTTTGTAAGAAATGCCAGGAAGCAGGACGAGAGGGATTTACCCACTTTGCAATTGAAGACAATTTCGGTGATGGATGGTGGAGAACGAGGAGTTGAGATGCCGAAGCCAGCAAGAAGGCTGATCTCAGATTGCATCACTAACTGGCCACAGTCTCTAAAAGGATGTTTACTGTTGAGAACCCTTTATTAGGATTAAAAAGCAGGAATCCCCCATCTCAATCCCACTGGGCTCCTCTAGGCCATCCTCTCTGCCCCTTCACCACATTCAGTCGTTCACGTCTTTCTTTTTCAGACAGGCTCTCCCTGCCTCCAATCCCTGGTTTCCTCTCCTACTCACTCTTCCTCCCTGTTCTTAGAATACCCACTGCCCTTTGGTGTCTTCTCAGCAGACCAAGTCACGAGGAAAACACAGAAACAAAAACGAAGCAGAACCCACACCTGTAGTCTTAAAATCGATTTGGACTCACAGTGACCCAGGAGCACCGAGCAGAACTTTCCCCTCGGATGCCGGAGGCTGTAATCTTCAGGGCCACACACAGCTTTGCAGCTTAGAACCACACAGTCTCTAACATCCCTCTGAAGGTCAGCACCTGAATGGCACCCTATTCCTGAGTTAAAGGGCAGATTCCAAGTCAGTCAGGCTAGGATTGGGTTCCAGTTTCTGTATTTGAAACAAACTCCTGGATAATGGTCCTCTCACCTAAATCAATGCAGGTCAGTCTCCAAGAGAAAACTGATTTCCAATCACAGTTGATGTTCCAGGAGGCCGCAGTCTAGTTGGAGAAGTTCATCTGACCCTTAGAAATCATAACAGAAAAGGTCAGATGGTATTTCATTAAACTCCACTTCTAGAACCCACTGTCCATCCTGGAAACGTTGAGGAAAGGGAGCCAGGATAGGCCTGTCTGGCCATGTTTTGTTGTTTCAACCAGGGTTTAGTGGTGCTGAGAGTTAAGTATTGGGCTGCTAACTGCAGGTGGGCAGTTCCCATCCACCAGTCCCTCTGAGCCCGTCTGCTCCTGTAAAGACTCAGTCTCTGAAACCCTTTTGAGTTGGGGTGGACTCAAAGGCTTTTTTTTTAAGGCATCACTGCCCTCTGGTGGTGGGAGTAGGAGGCCAGCCTTTGCTCCTGTGAGCTGGAATTGAACCTCCATCCTAATGGGCTGCAGTCCCGCGCAACAACCACTACACCACTGGGGCTCAGCCCGACTCAAAGGCTTTTTGAGGCTATCGTATTTTAAATTATTTGAGGACTGAGACTTTTAAGTGAGAATTAAATAAATGGTAACTCTAGGCCAAATGCCTCCTCACTTTGGCTTTTATTAGAAAGAGATGCATGCCAAGAAAATAAGGTGATAATACTAATTGTTTACACTCATGACTCTCTCTCGATCCAAGTTTATTCCTCCTGGCTATTACTTCCCTGCGTTCAGGTTAGCCTGGTATCGGCGTTTTATTAATGTGTGTGACATGAACGTGTGGCATGAATTCTGCATGGATTGTCGAGAAGCACATCAATTCCCTGGGATACATTTCTGCATCCTGGCAAACTTGATTGGATGTGCTGCTGTCCCATGTCCCAGTGTCCTACTTCCTGGCTCAGTTTCATCGTGTCTTTCTTGACCAGGACAACTGATTTCTGGTGGAATTTTTATGATCCTGAGCTCATGAAGTTGTCCTGAGAGAGTCCATCAGCACTGTCTGGACACACACCTTTCAAAGATGGATATGTCTGTCTGATTCATCTTGCTGGGTCTTAAATATAGCAAGTAGGATTATCATGACATATGCACTTGGGCATCTCTGTCCCTGCCATGTGTGTCACCTGATATATGTGGCTGATCCAGGCTCTTCTGTATCTAGCTTTTATGTAAAGTATCTTAGAAAGGATTACACCATAATTTGGCATGGGACCAAAAAATTCTTGTATAGTCAGAAGGCCCGGAAACAAGCAGCAGGAGGTAAATTTGAAATTCGTGAAGCAAAGATTCGTTGGTGAGAGGACAAGTCTATATTTTCTTGCACAGCAAATACCAAATGCTTTTATCAGCTTGCAGAAGGAAGACACCCACAAGAGATGATGCTGTAACTTTATTTTTGCCCCCACCACAATTCATGAGGAAAGACTGCCCATCAGACACCAAGCATTGCAAAGGAAAGCCGAAGAAATCACCCCGTTGCCCAACATAGACAGAGAAGCATTCAGAGTGGCCCGATTCTGATGTAATCAATTCATGCCCCCCCCCCCACCTCGATCAAGGGCCAGATTTTGTTTTGGCAGGGTTTTTGTTTTCCCGTGGCCCATGCAGTCGATGGCAGGCTGTGTTATATCAAATGCAATGCTGTTCTTCCCCTTCTCATCATCGTTACGAATGGCATCTTGTAGCTGGGTGGGAAGCAAGTGGCATGGGAATGCTAGTGTCCTAATTGTGTGGTAGGAAAATAGCTTTGCCTTCAATCCCCACCTGTGGCATGAGAAGATGGAATGACATGTTCAGGCACCTTTCCCCTCCAAGAGACTCCGTGCCAGTGGCATCTGTTTGGAGCCTGCCTCTTCCAGTTCCCGAGTAACCCTTATTTGGCTAATGTCTTAAACAAGGCCTATTGGCTTCCATGATAGAGACATATTCCTGTTAATGGCAAGGTGGGGCTGGTTTATCTTCAGGAGGCTCCTGTGCAGGGCGAACTGTTTGTAGATGGAATAATGGGCATTGATCCGCAGCTCCCTGAAAGCCAGAGATGTGCTCCCTTGGTAAAAGATGCTGGGCATGTGCCTCCATTGAAAGGATCATTAGAAGAGTAATGTCTTCCAGTTAGAGCTGGGAGTAGGGAATAAATGGGTATCTTTACAGAGGGGCCTACCACGGTCCCATTAATCCTATTGATCCCAGGATTTGAGTGAGCTTTGTTCCATCTAGAGAGGCAGCTGTTAACTCCTGAAGGGTCTGGGTCTAGGTGAGAGCCGCCTTAAAATCTGCCCCCATTTTACTTAGCTCCATGCCATTGGCCCAGGCTCTCAGCCCTTTTGAGATTCCGTTTTCCCGTTTATTTAATGGAAACAGTTAACATCTAACCTGTACGGGCTGCTTGGATGACGAAATTACATAAGGCATGAAGTCTACTCAGAAAACTGGCTGGCAAGAGCTAGTCTACAGTCACTCGTTTCTGTGTCTCCACTCCCTTCCAAGTTTCCCTCAACAACCTGCCTCGATTTCTCCAACTAGAAACAGACTGGATGAGAGGCACGAGTCCATAAAAGATTAAGAATGCCTACACATCAATAATGGCAAGGCAAATACTCCAATAAAAGATGAGCAAATGTCTTGAAGAGTCACTTTGGAAAAGAAGACATCCAGATGGGTAAAGAGTCCCTGAAAAGGTGCTCAGTAGTAAGCCTAGACAGGGAAATACAGATGCAAACCCCAATCCAAGACCTCTACCTGTCACTCAACGCCAAACCAAACTCTTCCAGCCAGTCAGTCTTACCTCAGAGCAACCCTTCAGGAGAGGGAAGAACTGTCCCACGTGGGTTTATGAGATGGTCATTCTCAACAGCCTCGTTGTTCTCCTGCAGAGTGGTGTGTGGGTTTGAACTGCTAGACCTTGCAATTAGTAGGCCAACATGTGGCCCACCGTGCTGGGCAGATAACAGAAAGGGTGAGTGAGGAAGGGATGTGGATAGAGCACTCATTTTGCTGGTATCATAGAGAAACTGTAGAGTAGCTTCTAGAAGTGTCACCCTTCACTTACTGTGCGGTATAGAATCGATATCTCAGTTCATGTGCCAGATAAAGGAATGAACATATCTGCACAAAGGACTTGTACATGTTACAGCTTTGTTTATGAGAACAAACAGCTAGAACAGCCCCAAGGTCCATGCACAGGGCAGTGGATAAACAGCCAGTGGTGTGTTCTGTCAGTGGAATACTACGCAGTAATCCAAAGGATGAATTCTTGATGCATACAACAACATAGATGAGTCTCAAAAATATAAAGCAAAGGGAAGAATCCAGACAGAAAGAATAAATGCTACACAGTTGCAATGGAAAGAAATTGAAGAAGAGACAAAACTAATCTATGTGACAGAAATCAAAATAGTGGCAGGCTGGCGTGGGCACAAGGGAAACATCTGGGGTGTTGGCAGTGTTCTAGTCCTTCATTTGGTTGGTGATTATAATGGCATAAAAATATACCTAAAATTTGGAACAATACTTTGTGCAGCCCACTTCTAATAAAGAAGATTGAAACAGAAAAAGAAAGACAGAGAGGGAGGTATATCATGTTGCTATGATCATAGCTTCAGACAGGCATAGGCTTGAAATGCTGCATTTTCCAGGACCAGCTGTATGACCTTGAGAAGTCACCTCACCATCCTGAGCCCTAGTAGTCTCTTTTGGTAAAATGATAACTATCCCCTTTCCTTGCCTGTCATGAAGATGGAATGAGTTCAGAGAGGAAAGGGAACATGGTCAGCACCTGACATGACTGATACACAATAAAGGATTGATGCTTTCCTTTTCTTCCCTCACTTCTCCTCTCACCTCTTTTTCCAATGCATCCCCTGAGCTATAGAATTTGACTGGACTTGAAATAAAGAAAATTGAGTGTTAGAGTGGCCTGCCACCTTGCTTCCCCAAAAGACAGTCACCCAAAGAGCATCTGACACAGGAGGCAGTGCAGAGGATAGTTCCTGTTGTCATGTTGAGTGTGAGAAGTGAGGTCTTTGCTCATCAGAAATTGCAGATCAATTACAGATATATATTCTTATATAAATTCATACATATATATTCTGGTCTGATATATACAGTACAATGGAATATAACAGCTAATTAGGGGACACCGCAGTACAGAGACCTCAGTTCAAGTCACCTCAGTGAAACAGTTAATATACTGGAAGTCCTTCAACTCACCAGGGATGCAGGGTTCAAGGTAAAGGAAGCAGACAGCTGAAACTTCTATAAAGCAATGTAGGCAGGCTGGCCACAGGGTGACTCACCAACAGTCAGCCAGACGACAAGATCCGACAGTTCCAAGCTTAAGCGATGGGTGCACCAGCAATGAGGGGAAGCAGGTCTTGAAGGAACCTCAATCTCTAGTGTCACAATCCATAGGTTGGATGTCCCACAGGTAGTGTAGCACACAAGTTGAGGCAAAGAACTAGCTTAGGCAACCACACACTGGTTGGTTCACCAGAGAGCAAGAGAGAATGAGCTGGGGTTTGCCGAGCCTTTATCTCTTTTCTTTCCAATCAAGCTGTGGCCTTATTAATCCCACATGTTCTTATTGGCCAGGTTGGCACAATAAACCCACCCATCACAGGAGCTATTGGCTCAAGTCCAAAGAAGCGAAGGTTGAAGGAGCAGACGCAAGGTCCAAATGCAGCAAATAGCAAGCTAGTATTGCCTCAACGTCAAACTTTTTTTGGAAGATGGCCACACCCCTGAGGCACAAGAGATGTAATTTGTAGAAGGGCCTTGCATTGCACCCCAATCTTCCCCGATTATGGAGGCTTACCAATGATTTGCCATGGTTATATTGTGATAGGTCAGTCATGGAGATTACTAGAGGTTAATTATCAAGCCACTAAGAATCCTGGTCCAGCCAAGTTGACACAAAAACGTAACTATAACATCTTACCACTTGTGAGTTTTGATAGGAGGTTCAGCACCCAAACTGCAGGAGCTAGGATGTGTGATTTTCTTTTTTTGGTGGCCAAATTCACATTAAGTAAACCATAAGCTTTTGTCTTAAGCAACCTCACAGCCTTTTAAAAATTAAATGAGAGCATGAGTAACTCCCATGGAAAGAAATTGCGTTCAGAGGTTCTCCAGAGAGAATCCAAGAAATGATGCAGCAGGCTAACCTTCTAAAGACCACGTACCATTTCCCAGAGACAGCTATGAGGGAAAAATGATCTGATCATATCCATAGTTATGCTTAAAGAAGATGAGTCTTTCTGAGGCAGGTGGGGAAGAGGATGGCCGACTGTTCCCTTGAAAGAGGAAAGAATTCAGGCTCAGCTCAGATGTATTGAACACAAATGATGCAACAGAAGCTCTGGCATTACCACTAGGAAGTGCTGGGCTGCCACCCTGGAGGTCAGCTGTTCGAACCCACGCAATGGCCCCATGAAAGCGACACTTGATGAGCTGCTTCTGTCAGGATGAGAGAAGCCCTGAACAGGTAGTTCAACTCTCTCACACAGGTCACCATGAGTTGGACTCCATCAACCACACACAGCTATGACAATCCTTACTGACTAAGAGGTTCTGCAGTCACAAAGGTTAAGTTCTCAGTGGCTGTTCAAACACACCTTGTGGTTCTGCAGAAGAAAGACCTGGTGGTCCCATTTTCACAAAGATGACACTCAAGAGAGCATATGGGTCATTCTGTCCTGTCCTCCATGGACTTGGAGTAGACTTAGTGACATCCAATAATATCTAAATATGTGCCAGTGGCATAGGCATGATTTGGAGACTCAGACTCTATTTAGTGGCTCTACCATCCCTTGAGATGGAGGCTCCTGCCTGTATTTTTGTTTCTATTAGATCAACAAGGGAAACAACTTGTAGGACTCCAGCAGAGGTGGGAGTGACCTGGCCAGGCACAGCATAAGTCACTCCTGGGACACTCCACTCCTCTATTGTACACAGCAGTGTGCCAAGGAAAGAGAAAAGTGTTTTTGGTAGAGAACAATCTAGACTTAATTCCCAGGTAGAGAAGATATATTAAGCAAGATTCAAAAATCAGGAATTCCGGATGAACACTTGGGGTAAACTTGACATTAAAAGTTAAACTCCTTAATGAGCAAGATAAAATAAGCTGAATGAAAATAGCACCGAAGATTGGATTCATAGCAGCTCTGTAGAGGGTTTCCAAGACTACAGATCTTTATCGGAGCAGACAGCCTCATCTTTCCCTCAAGGATTAGCTGATGACTTTGAACCACTGACCTTGGGGTTAGCAGCCCAATGCTTAACGCACAGCACCACCAGAGAACTTTGGAAGAAGAGACATTACCTTATGTAATAACAGGAGTTTAGCATGCAGGACCCACCACATGCATGCATATTTATGTACAGATTCTATGAGTCAATAAAAAACAGACAGCTGAATAAAAAAAGGCATACAATTTCTTCATAAGGAATTCACAAAAGAAGAATATTGAGTGCCGTGTAAATATAGGACAAGATGTTCAACCTTATCAGTAATCAGAGAGATGCAAATGAAACAACAACCAAAAAAGATACCACTTCACACCCATCGACTTGGCACAATTTTAAAAAATCTGAAAATATCAAGTGTTAGGAGGGCTGTAAGAAACCTGAAACTTTCATATATACCGCTACTGCTGCTGAGATTAAAAATGGCTACAACCTCTTCTGAAAAGAGTTTGGCAACATCTAGGGGAACACAAATCAGCTTGGGTGGGTTCTACAGAACAGACCTGAAAGGCCCCTTCCAAGGCCCTCGAGGGGTACAGAGATGAATGCTCTTGGCTGCTCACCAAAAGGTTTGTAGTTCAAACCCACCAGCTGCTCTGCAAAAGACGTGGTATTAGACCACGAAGAAGAATAGACATCGCTGATGTTTTCTCGATCTGCTGGCGAGAAACAGCTCCCTTGGTGCTGGGAGCTGCGTCTCTCCAAGTATCAGGCAACATGTGGGGGATGAGTTAGGGGTTGGGGAGGTCAGTGGGAGGGTGAAGGGGGGTAGAGGTCAGTGGGAGGGTAAGGGGGTGGGTATGGGGAGGGGGAGTGCTTTTCAGCATGTAGAAAACACACTGTAGCAGGCAAGGTCTTATTGCAGTCAATAAACTGCTGTGTAGCTTAGAGTACAAAATGATTTGCTGGGGGCGAAAAATGCTGACGCACTTGCTGGTTGGACGTCAGGAGAAGTGGACAGAATGAGATAAGGGTGAAGGGAAAGCTAAATTTCTCTCCGGGGCAACTGAGGTGGGATTCTTCTGGAGGTCCTGCAACAAGCCAAGTACAGTGCCTCAGAATGGCCGGTCCTCTGCCCATGGGAGGCTGGGCACGCAGTGTGTTCCTGGCACCTGTTTCCTGTTGGCTGAAGGTTTTTCCGGGTGTTCCCACCATGGCACTTCCAAACGACATCTGTCTGGGCTGAGCAGCCTTCTGTGGCTTTGAGGAAAGCCCCTAGTTAGAGACCAGAGTGATGTCATG
This sequence comes from Nesogale talazaci, assembly GCA_004026705.1. Lineage (NCBI taxonomy): Eukaryota > Metazoa > Chordata > Mammalia > Afrosoricida > Tenrecidae > Nesogale > Nesogale talazaci. The sequence goes on from PVJH01006091.1 coordinate 82,651, forward strand.
GTGGGATGTGGTCGGTATGTGAAGAACTGACCACCAGAGGTCTACTAAAACCAAGAGGGCTGAAGGGGTGCCTCCTGGGGCATAAAACATGCCTGCTATCCTGACTCATCAATCTCTTTCCCAGCCACTTGGTTCCAAAATGACTCTTACACAGAGGATTTCAGATGACACAACCTTGCTTGTTGAAAGAGAGGAGGACTCACAGCACTTGCTGATGAAGATCAAGGATGGCAGCCTTCAGGATGGATGACGACTGTCAAAGTAAGGAAGACCCAGACCCTCACAACTGGACCAATGGGTAACATCACCACAAAAGGAGACAAGGTGGGAGTTGTTAAGGATTTTGTCTTGCCCAATCAGTGCTCATGAAAGCAACAGTCAAGAGATCCAAAGACATATTGCATTAGGTAAATCCACTGCATAAGACCACTTTAGAGCATTGCAAGACAAGGATAAAACTTTGAGGACTAAGGTGTGCCTGACCCAAGTCCTGTTATTTCCAATGGGTGAAGGTTGGACCTTGAACAAGTAAGACCATAGATGAGTATGCATTTGAACTTTGGTGCTGGAGCAGACGATTGAAAGTACTATGGACTGCTAAAATGATAAACCAAGCTGTCTTGAAAGAAGTACGGCTAGAGTACTCCCTAGAGACAGGGGTCAGAAGACTTCGTCTCATGTACTTTGGACATGTGGTTAGAAGAGCCCAGTACCTAGAGAAGGACATTATGTTCGGTAAAGTGGAGAGGTGGTGAAAAAGAGGCAGGCCTTGCATGCAGTGGATGGATACAGTGGCTGGAGGAATGGGCTCAGGCATAGGAACCATTGTGAGGATGGTGAGGGACTGGGCAGTGTCCTTCTGTTGAACATAAGGTCCTAATGGATTTGAACAGACTCATCAATGGCTTCTAACAGCAGCAACGAACTGAGGATTTGATCTGGGAATTGGGAAAACGTTGCTGCCACAGCTCTGGTTTTTGATGCTGGTGTCATGCCTTTCTCTCTAGACCCATGGTTTTCAACTTATAGGTTTCAACCCCTTTGGGGGTCAAAAGACCCTTGCACAGGGGTCGCCTACGAGCATCAGAAAACATGCCAATATTTTACAATATATAACTACATATTGTTTGTGATTAATCACTATGCTTTAATTATGTTTATGTTCAATTTGTAACAATGAAAATAAATCCTGCATATCAGATAGTAGCAACATTACAGTTATGAAGTATCAATGAAAATAATTTTATGGTTGGGGGTCACCACAACACAAGGAACTGTATTAAAAGGTCTCAGCATTAGGAAGGTTGAGAACTACTGCTCTAGACCAACCAGCAAGATGGTGCTCCCCACCTTCCCTGCCTCCTCTGTCCCTTGTTAACTGAATTCTGAAAGTGCAACACTCACAACTGTTTTATCTTGTGCCTGTGAGACTCTCACCATAGTCAAAATAATGTCCCATGTGAGCACATCAGTAGGAGGAAATGGAATTGCATCCCCAATCCTAGCTGCAAGGGAGTCTAGTAAAGGTGCAATTTAAAAATTTCCAGCTACTGTAGATCCAACTGGACTTGCTGTATCTTCCTCACATATCTGGCCTGGGTTTGCAATTTTGTTTGGACCATTTTCTCCCCCAGAAACTGTCTCTGCCCAACATCACACCCTGGCCCTCTAAGTTCAGCTCTGTGAAGGAAGGAGCAAACATGGTCTTTCAGAAACTACATTAGCAGCAACCTATTCAGCAGAGCTTTCTGATTTGTTCTCTGGACTGTTGCCATAATTGCAATTCTACAATTGTCTAAAAGAATATTGATTTGCTTTCTGTCTCTCTACTAGACCGGGGGCCCATGGGAGCATGAAACTTGTCCCTGACTTACCTGTTCACTGTTCAATCCCTACCACCCAGAATATCCTTGAAACTCATATAAAGACATCCAACATTGAAGACATATGAGATATGTATGTCATATTTACTTTATCACATGTGGAGTGATGTTTTAGAGGTACAGAAAGACTAAAGAAATCAGCGTTCAGTCCTCTTTGGAGAGTAAGGGCAATAAAAGAAAGGTCTAGCCTAAAATGACTAAATTATTCTGCTGAGAGAATGAGATATTTTTGGCTCTTACTGTTAACTAAAGGCTGCTATTTCCAGTCCTGGGCAGGAGCAGACATCCTCCAGGCAGGAGGTCGCAGACAGGATTTGCAAAGAACCAACAGCATGATCCTGTCTCTTCCGATTGGCCGAGGAATCTCAGACCAGTATGTTTTGTGTTGCAGGAAAATGACTGAGAAGAAGGACCTCTCTTCCTACTGAAGGACCATTACAAAAATAATTGGATTTGCTGGGAAAAGAAATAGGACCCTTGAAGTGGAGAGATGCCCTCAACGGTTTAATCTCATTTTAACTTTGCTGACTCTCTGAATGGCTACTAAATGTCTTAAATATTCGAATGGGAGCTACTGCCAGTGCAGTAAGAACCGATCATTTCCTGAGGCTACTCTGTGTGCCAAGAAATGTGTAGGTGTGCCTTCTCTCTCTCTAAATTCTTGGAATAAGCCCAGGGGGTAGGAATTAATAGTGTATTCATTTTATAGAGAAGGACATTAAAACTCGGAGAGGTTACTAACCTGCCCAGTGTCACACACGCACCCATGAGGATTTCAGATGCTGGTCTACTGCTTGTGCACTCTTACCTATGACAGACTCCCCACCCTTAGCAGACCTGAGTTCTAATCCAGGCCTTCTCATTCCTTACTGGTTTGTGGCTACAAAGGATTGAACCTCAGTTACCTCAAAATAAGTAGAATGCCAATACCTCCTTTGCAAGGTTGTTTTGAAACTTGGCTAGAGCTCATAGAAAACTCACAGAGGAGCATACGTCCAGGCAATAGTAGTGGCACTTTGCAGAGACCAGGAGGTTAGACGGTGGAAGGGCAAGGTGAAAAGACTATGGGTGGTGACGTGCCAAAGTGCATGAGGCAGAGAGCAACTTACCGGTCTGCAGTTCTCAACAAGGAAACCAGGAGTGGGCTCCTTATGGCTTCCACACCCCCACCTCCCTCAAATTAGCAAAGGTGAAACCATGCACCTGAAGCCCAAGCTAACTCCCAGGCATTGCCTAAGATGCAATCAAACGTAGGGTTCTCACAAGTGTGTTTTCTTGTGCCCGTGAAACTCTCACCACAATCAGAATGATGAACAGAGTGTGAGGAAATGTTCTCAAAGCCAGCTGTGCAAGATCCAAAGGGCACCATGACTCAGGACAGAATGCAGGGGCTTTGAAATGAAGCAGAAATGAAGACACAGGACAGAGTGGGGCCACGCGATGGGATGCTGAGGGGATTGTAACAGGTGTGTGGCAGTCACCTAACCTGGTATCAATTTGCGGATTAAGCATGTAGGGATGGAGTCCAGCCTGGTGATCTTGAGATAGCCAATGAGACCTCTGTGTGGGCATGGTCTTCTCCAGAGAATTCTGGGAAATGTGGTAATTCCTTCTTGGAAGCAGAGCTACTATTTCTCTAGGCTCATTTTCTTGAAGACTCCCTACTGACAAGGCTGACTTCCTGCGAGACATCCCTGAGGAGAAGTCACGTGGAGTTACCTTAGTGCCCTGAGCCGGACAAAGCTTCATGGAGGCCACTAGACCTCTCAAGCCAAAGGAGCCGCTTGGAGACCCCTCCCAGCGCTGAGATGTTACAATGCCACTGGATCCAAAGGCACTCTACCCATCTGGCTTGTGTTCATCTTGCATGCAGCACCAATGCTTATGTTTCCTTACTTGGAAGAAGAACTTATAGACTGGTATCAGATATATGGGTTAATATCCGACTTACGATCTTGGACTAGACTGGGCTGGGATGCTTTCTCAATGTTCAGCTCCTCTGGTATTTAAACATCTCCCTTATATACATATGTGCGTTTATGAATTTGTTTCTCTAGTCTACCCAGATTAACACAAGGTGTGTTGACAAAAGGTGTACGAATGGTTCAAGATAAACCTGGTGATGTGCAATGAAGGCCTTCACTCAGTGCACAATAAAAGGTGTTTTTTTTAAGTTCAAGGAAAAATTGGTTCCATCTTTTGGTTCCATCTTCCTCACCGACTTTATGAAGCCCCCCCTTGTATTCAACATCTCCCCCCCCCCCAGTTCCCACCTGCATCTTTGTAAGGCCTCCTTCTCACCTTCCCCTGTGCTCACAGGAAATCATTGATTATGCTTCCTGTCACTTCCTGGGAAAGCAGCCATCTATCGCCTCAAGCTCCTAGTTTAGTGGAGAAAATGGACAGATAAAAATAGCACCGTTGCAATTCCTTCATCCAAAAATGCTACTGAGGGGTGAGGATGGTATGATTCCCCTTCATGGACACTGGGCAAGGTGTCAGGAGAGACCAGTCCCTGGAGAAGGACATCATGCTGGGGACAGCATGAAGTTCATTGAAAAAGAGGAAGGTTGTCGATGGGATGGATGGACCCGGGGGCTGCCGCAACAGGCTCTGAGATAAGAATGAATGTGAGAGGGGGCAGGACCACGCTGTGCTTCTTTCTGTTCTACTGTCAGTAGAACAAGTTGGAGCCAACTCAGTGGCCTCAGACAACAAGATGTGACTGGGGGTAAGACTGAGGTTATTAGCAGGTTAAGAGGATAAAGGACACACTATTTAAAGGTAGATATCGCCTTTTTTAAAGTACTCTTTTTATTGTGTTCTGGGTGATTGTTTTAAACACAGCAGCGAAGGTTCCCATTCAATAGTTTCCATCCAAGCGGTTCAGTGCTGTTGGTTCCCGTCTTCACATTGGGAGGATGTGCTCAACATTTCCTTTCTGTTCCCACCTGTCTAGCTTGCCCACTTCCTGATAGTCTCATTTTTGTCTTGAAGTCATTGTTGACGCTGTGGTTTCATGTGCATACCACTTGGAAGATACATTCCAATTTTAGAAACATCCCTGTTGGGAAAATGTGTGCATCTAAGAATGAAGACTCCTACCATAGTGTATGGTGCGTGTGGATATGTGGACTCCATGAAGGAAGCTATGTGGTGTCCCACTCCTTAGGAGAGTGTCCCCATTTACACATGCCCATCTCTGCTTTCAAGAGCTCTATATACAGAACTACATCCCATCTAGGATATTCTCAGGAAGTATAGACAACACTTTCTCCAAATGACCCCCTTCTAACATCCATCATCCAATGTCAGAAAGAAGCAGAATTGATTAGGTTGCACCAGTGTGGTGGAGGGCAGACCAGCCCACTGTCTGCCGGTAAAGCAGGGCTGGGGAATCTTCTTTTGGTCAAGAGCCATTTGGATATCTATGACATCATTGGTGGGTCATACTGGTCAGATATTTAATCAATTTACCCCAAAAGTGATGGCTTGATCAGGCATACCTTAATCCTCAAAGTGATGTCCTGGGCTTTCAACACTGTAAAGAGGTTTTTGGCAGAAGATTTATCCAATGCAATGGGTTGTTTGAGCCCCTGACTGTTGAGCACTAAGGAAGACTGAAGAAGAATTGATGTCTTTGAATGGTGATGCTGGCGAAGAATACTGAAAGCACCACGGACTGTCAAAAGGACAAGCAAATCTGTCTTGAAAGGAGAACAGCCAGGATGCTCCTCAGAGGCAAAGATGGTGAGACTTTGTCTGACAAACTTTGGACGAGAGGTCAGGAAAAACCAGTCCCTGGAGAAGGATATCATGCTTGGTAGAACAGAGGAGTGGTGAACAAGAGGAGGGCCTTTGAACAAGATGGACTGGCACCGTGGCTGCCACAATGGGTTTCAACATAACAAGTGTGAAGATGGGGCAGGAACAGGCAGTGTGTCACTCTGTTGTGTGCAGGGCCACTGGGAGTCAGAACCAACTTGAAGGCACTTAGCAACCACAGTGCAATGGCTGGATTGGCTTGTTCCGGTGAGGCATGTTATGTGTGCATGTCTTGTTGGGTCTGCAGGCCAGTTCTCCTCCCCAATGTCAGACTTTGCCTTTCTGCTTGGATACGTCCATGAGACCAAGCTTCCAGCTGTGTGGAACTGTGCACCAGTGGATTGCAGAGTAAGGATGGCCAGTCTGTCTTAAGGTCTTGAGAGGAAAGCATCTAGCCCACTGCCTGTCCTGCTTTCAGTCCCATAAGGGCTTTTCCCGTGTCATGTGCTCTTTCCCTGCTCGCTTCTCCTGTTGGTCACCTTCACGGACTTCCTTTGGCAACTGTTTAGAGGAGGAGAAGGGATCCCAGCCTCAGAGGACCACATTGAAAAGCCTCAGCTCATCCCTGGCCCTTGACGCTGCTCTCCTGACCCCACTGGCCACACTGACCCCCCACCCCCAGAGTGGGCCTGTGTGGGCTGACTCTCTCAGGGCTGAATGTGGAGGCTAGTGTAGAAGACAAGGACTCAGGAGACATTCACCTCACTGGATGGTCTTGGGAACAGTAGCTATGGCTAATGTTTGTGCTGTTTTGGGGCAGGTAGAGGCTTTGGAGCAGGGGTGCTCACACTTTTTTCTGCTTGTGAGATACTTATAAAATGATCAAGTCAAAAGGATCTACCAACTACAAAAATGCAAAACATATTTATTTTTATTTATTACACTTATTCATAAATGCATTGAGAATCCTTTATATGTACAATGTATGTTTATGTATCTGGCATAACTGCATGAGTCCTTATTGCACAACACAGCACAATTAATTATGTATATTTTTTGTCATTACCTGAGTTTACTCTGAGGACTTGCACTAAAGAGAATGAGCCAGGGATGCATAGTCCGGACAGTAGCTGCTGACAGCCAGCCTCAAGCACATTTCCAAATGATCATCAGTCATGAGGTACTTGGACTGAAAGATCTTTATGTGGGAAAAGGCTGACTCACATAAGTAAGCAGAGCTGAATAATGCAATCAAGGAGGGAGCACATTTTCTCATGCTTGGTTATTTTTCTTCTGCGAGTAAGTTCCAGGCCTGTTCATACGCTCTGGAACTCAGCTGAGTGTCAACTTGTAGGAAATTTCCCATTCCATATGAAAGTGATACACTTTTGTCTTCTTACCTGGTCCAGCTCCCCCACTCATTTTAATACTCTTTCTTGCATTTAAGAGAAAAAAAACACCAAGGTCTAAACATCGGTGGTAGCTCGGCTTGTCTGTTTTGCGGCACTTAGCGCAGCTGTTTGCGCATGTGTCTGACACCTGAGATGGCCTCTGATTGACTGTGCTATATATCAATTAAGTGACGAATTGATGATAGGCTTATGCCTATTTTTTAATGTCACGAGATCCACCCACACTACGTTTGCAATTGGCTAGTAGAGCATGATCAATGTATTGAGGACCCCTGCTTAGGAGTCTACACTTGGGGCCAGTTCAGGAATACCTGGAGGTTTTCAAGGGCTCATGAGGGTCAAGTGTTTTCAGAGGGGAGTGGGGGTGGGGTGCCTGTGGTTTTTGTTCAGAAGTCTTCAGGACCAGGGGTGCGTTGGCCAACATGCAAGGTACACAAGGGCCTCCTTGTGTTGGCTTACAATGGTGAATAACATCCACGTGGATTTCATCACACGACGTGGTGAAAAGCATGTTTACTAGGGATCAATATGTAAGCACAGGGCAGCCTGCGCTTACCTTGGGTATGGGCGCTCTGGTCCTGTCAGGAACTGTGAGCTGGCAAAGAAGCTTTGGTTCAGAAGGAAGGTGCTGTGGGGGTGGGAGAGCCACAGATGTCGGCCAGGCCACACGCAGGATCTTGGAGGTGGTGTGAACCAGTGAAAAGTGTTCACAGCAGATGAGTAAATGAGCACAAACAAGCACACGTTTCTCTTGCTTATTGCTTAATCCCCCACAGCTCAAGGATGCATTTTACAGGCTGGGAAACTGAGGCAAGAGAAGCCACTTTCCCAGGAATGCCAGGCGTTGGAGCTAATCTCAGAGCTGCGAGGAATTCGCCTTGGGCTGTCAGTTTCCTTCCGCACAGTCAAGCATAGCAGCCCCCCTAGTGGCACCGTGAAGCTTAGCATGGACTGAGCCTAGGGGAGAAAATCGTCCTTTCTGCAGCTCAGTTCAGATGTCTCAGGGGTCACGAGAGAGCCAGCCACTCATGCCTTTCCGGAGAAAATGACTCTCCCGCTTAAATTCAGAGTTCTAGAGGGGGGCTTCAAAAAGTTGGCGGAAAGCTTTCATATTTTTTACTTCCATGCACCCTCCCCCCCTCCCAACGCCCCTTTGCAATCCCTTCCCTTCCCCACCCGCATTTTCTGGAGGGGGTGTGAACTTCTGATTGTCTTGGTGAATGGAGGTAGGCATTCTCACCGCCAAGGAGTCTAGGATGACCCGTACAGGGTAGACCTGCCTCGGTGGGTTTCTGACACTGTAAGCCCGACAGGCAGGAGCAGGGAGCCTCGCCTTCCACCTGCAGAAAGAGACCTGAGGGTTCCCAGTCCAGATTCCTCAAAGGAAGGAAACCAGGAGGTTCCCAGCGGCCTACATACCTGCCGAGATGGAGCGTGGGTCCCCTGCATCCAAGGGCGTCTCCCTGGATGAAAAGACTCTTCTGTTGCTATGGTTGTCACCCACGCGGAGCTCCTGCCCCGCCCTTTCTGCTGTCTTGCGCCCTGGTGATTCGTCTGAGGACATAACAGGAGAGTTGTTCCGAGCGCTGCCGGCTTTCTTCCCGTGTCTGCTCTCAGCGCACACAGACTCTGCTCGGTCAGCTAGGCCTCTCTTGGTCTGGCCCCCCAGACAGGCTCCCCCTCCAGCAGGTGAGCCCGACCGAGTGCGTTCCCACGGCAGACGCAGTTTTCCAGCAGGACGAGCACACGTGGGAAGTCCCGCGGAGTCCCCGATTCAGAGCGGGCACCTCGACCTCTGCCCGATCCTAGAGGGGTGGGGCAATGAGTCCCCTCTGGGTGACAGGAGTGGCAAAGTGCCCGGATGGAGAGGGCAGAGGGAAGGAAGGATTGCGGCATCTATGCCTGCACCTGTGCACAGTGACTCACCTGTGCGTGCGCAACTGACGTTGACTGACCACAAGGAAAAGCCAAAATCTTCCGACATGTCGCTCCATTTACTGAAAGAACTCTTATTTTTCTCCCGGTGTCTTCCCTAGACTCCTGGGACGGAACTAGCTAAGGCAGGGGGTACCTGGTGGTGGCATGTTGGTTGTTTCAGATTGAATTGTGCTCACTCAAAATATGGGGTGTAAATCCTAATCTGTGTTTACAGCCTTCTCTGGGAATGGTGTTAATCTGTTATGATGTGACAGAAAGACCCCTCTCCACCCCCAGATGCAGCCCCCGAGTCTCCCAAACACCTGCTCTCCATCCAGAATATCTAGCCTCCCAAACTGTGAGAAAACACGTTTCTGTTTGTCAAAGCTCCCCACTTGAGGTGCTTCTGTCAGAGCAGGGCAGGGCTGGATAACTCAGTCAACGGTCTTTCTAGGAAACTTGTTACACATGCGTTCACCTCCAGCCTATCCATGGGCATGAAAGTCGGCCAGTTTGGGGAAGCTGAGAAAATCTTGTAAGCATGCAGCAAGTCGGGACAGACCTGCAGCTCCAAGCGCAAGGCTGGAAATGGATGGTGAGGACAGGAGAGATCCGAGTAGGTTGAAGGCTGAATCTTTGGAAGCCCCAGGGAGTCACCTTCTTGTTGGTGCTACGTGTGGCTGTCGTGTTTTGTTGCTCTGGGGATACTTGCTAAGGCATCTGTGTGATCCTTGAGCCTGAGATTGCTCGGAGAGGAGAGACACGATCTCTCTGTGACATGGGTCTTGTTGCTAACATGGTGCCTGACCCAGCGTAAGTTCTCCATAAATGATAGCTATTCTGTTATGATTGCCCTATTGCAGTTATTTCAGTTATAATGCTGCAGACTGGATGCTTCCATTTCATGCCTCTCCTCAAGATGCTCTAAGCCTATGAGCCAGGCTGTCAGTCAGGTGAGTGGGATCCCAGCTTGCAGAAACAGCTGGGAGGGGGTGGGACGGAGGGGGTGGCCTAAGAAGCAATCGACATCATTCCTAAAAACGGCTCTCACGGGGGAAACGTACTAATCACTGCCGTTATCCTTCATCTGGTGTTAATTGTGGCAGGTAAAAGACACTATAAAAGGAATGTGAAGTTCTCAATTTAGGGTGTGGGGGTGGGGGTTCTTCACTTGATTAGTCACTGTTCAGGCATTGAACAGAGGGAGAAGTTTGGTTAATAAAGTCTAACTCAGAAGGGTGATGAGATTGTTCTTTGGAGCAGCCTCTTCAGAAACGCCTGAGCCTCAGAGCCTTGAGGGGTGTTTGGTGGTCTCTGAGAGGAGAGTGGGCTGCCAACGCTGGCGATGCCAATAGGGAAGCAATCCATGCCTGGCTGAAAGGTTAGAGGTTCAAACCCACTCCGAAGTACCTTGGGGGAAAGGCCTGCTGGTCTGCTTCCTCAATATCACAGTCTTGGAAATCCTGCTGGCTCCTTCAAGTCTGCCCCTCTTGGGGCACCGAGAATTTGGGGTTCACCTAACAATCACATCTACAACAACAGGTGAGATTTTCACAAAGTTGGTGGATGACTTCCATTATCTTTTAATTCCATTTTCCCATGACCTTTGGATATCCCCTGACATGAGAGAAGGCCATCCTCAGAGGAATGGGGGTTGCTAATGAGGATGGATTTCACACTCATTAGGACTATCCTGCCTCTACTTCCCTCTCCTCCCAGCCATTCTCCATGTTCTAACCAGACAGACTGTGGTAGCTACTTGATCTCCCATCAACTTGTGAAGGGGCGGAGTCTAGCCTGTCAATCAGGTCGCAGCTTGATGAACTCACTTTGGAGGTGTGAAGGAGATGCAAAGAGCTCAATGGAAGCCAGAGACACTCTCTCTGCTTTGTATTCCTGATAGCAAGCCTACTGGAGCTATGCTGATGCAGTCAGAGTGCTAGAGCTGGAGGAACCATGTGGAGACCCATGCCAGCACTGAGGTGCTGGATCCACAAGACTTTCCACCTACTGGCCCGGGATCTTCCTGCATTTGGCATCATTGCATGACTGCATGATTCTAAAGAGGAATTTATGGACTATAATTGACATATGGGGTAATGTTAGACTTATGACTTGATCTGGACTGGTCTGGGATGTATTCTTAATGTACAATTGCTCTTTGATATAAAGTCTCTCTTATGCACATATGAGTGTCTATGAATTTGTTTTCTAGTCAATCCGGTCTAACACACTGATCCCATAAAATTCAAGGTGGACATCTCAAAATCCTTTGCAGATCTTCATTGCAATGTTCCCAGGGGATAGCATTCCCTCTGTCCTTTCCCTTTCTCTCTTCCCAACCAAACACTACCCAGGACCTCCTCTCCCTGGCTTCCTAGGAAGGTAAGCAGGGCTTTGAGATAGAAGAGCCAGATTTCAATTTGGGTTTTGATCTTTGTTAACTATATAACATCATGCAGGTTGTTTCCTCACCCCCTCTCCCTTTTTAACTTCCATTCTGTCATCTGCAAAATGAAAACAATGAGCCCTTTATCAGAAGAAAAAGATTCCTGGTGGTCCTGTGGTTTAGATCTTGGATTGCTAACTGCAAGGCTGGTGGTTCAAGCACACAAGCCACGTTGAGGGAGGAAGATGAGGCTGTCTGCTTATCGGGCAATAAAGAGTTATACGAAAAGCCTGTGAGGTCACTATGAGTTGGAAGAGTTAGAATGAGCTTGGTGGCAATGAGTTTGCGTTTTGGAATCATAAGGAAGTCATGTATAATGAATGCTAATGGGTATACACATGCCATTTAATGACATTCAACCCATGCTGACTGCCTTGGAATGTTGAAAAACCATTTCCAGACACAATCTCATCACTAACATTTTCTGATGAAGTCTGACTCATGCTGCTTTGGTTGCCTTTTAGCTATTTGGATCATAAGTCTCATGTGACATCATTTTAAGTTTTTATGTGATTTGTTTGTTAAGTTCCCCTTCCCCCATTGAAGTTTCTTTTTTGTGATGATTGTGTTTAAGACATCCTTTGCCTAAGGAAGTACGCAGATTGGCTCTTGGTACAGATTAGCATCTTCATGACTATTTCTAGACTGAAATTAAATTCATGTAGGCCTTAGCAGCTGAAGCTGAACATAAGACAATTCATCTAAATTTGCATAGAAATATAGAATGTAGATTTGTAGGATATTTTAGCAGGACATTCTTCCATTTGAGTTTTAATCTGATTCTGTCCAGGGACAGGAAACCAATGACCTTCCCACAGGTGAGGTCTAAGATGAGTGATGTGATTATGGGAGGGGCCCCTAACTCCCATCCTCCAGTTTTCATCAATCATATCTGTTCTACTCCCCCCGAGAGCACAGGGTTTGTGGAACACTTCCAGTTCCTTTCATCAGTGTCCTCTGCCACATCTCTTCATAGGAAACAAAAAGCTAATATGGCTGGTGATTGACATCCCTGAAAGCTTTGGTGTCTTCTGATCTTGGTTATTGAGGACAGCAAGGAAATCTCTCATATGTTGGGGAAACTGCCTCGAACACTCCCATGGAAGACTCCACCTCCTTTGAGAATTGGAGATTGAGAATGACTTCCAGTCATTTCTCAATAATTTGAACACACTTTGAGTTGACTCCAGTTATAGGATAATCATGAGTCAGAATCAACCTAATGACATAGGTTGTTTGTTTCATTTCTTTCTTCTTTTGCAACCTGTTTCTTGAACTGATCATCAAATAATGGAAATCACTGTTCATCAAATAATTCAGCTTGTATTAACTAGGGTGTGTTCAAAATATCTATTGATAAGTGCAAAAATCTCCATTCAGAGGGGCGAGAGCTCACATTATTGAGAGATGGAGGGAGGAGTTCTGTTTTCATGGGTAGGCATGAAGGGATAGGGTCTATTTATTATCTTTGTTAAGTCCCAATAATTGAAGGGGTAGAAGTCAAATGAGGTCAGACTCTACCATACGCCATTGCTGTCAATGATAGTTAATAGCATATGTCAACTTGGCTAGGCTGTGATCCTCAGTGGTTTGGCAGATACTATGTATTCACCCCCCCAATTTGTGATCGAATGTGAGAATTAGCAGGGGAGCTTCCATGAAAGTGTCCCTGCAAACAACATGACGAGATGTTCTGGCAAAGCTCCCACTGTCTTGCATTCTGCATTGGTCCCATCATCTTCCCATCTCTGGTTCTTAGAGTGTGATGTGTTAGGCTGAGTTGTCTAGAGAAACTAAACCAGTGACACTCATACATGTATAAGAAAGAACTTTGTATGAAGAGGTAATTTCACATCATGATGGCATCCCTGCCCAGTTTGTGGGTTTTACTCTAGCCAGAGGGCTCTTTAGAATCATGTAGATGCAGGTCTTCGATGAAGAAATTGAAGTGAGAAGCAGGGAAGATCACAGGCAGAGCGTACAGAGTCACATGGACCCACGTTGGTGGAAATATAGCAGGACACAGACCAGCCAGGCGGGCTCCCAGGACCAATGTCCCACAATTTCATGTCCACTTGATAAATAAACATAGAGGTGGAGTATATATGGCCTGTCAATGAGGGACACAGCCTGATGATGCCTCCATGTGGGTGTGGCCTTCTTATGAGGATTCTGGGACTGTCCTCTCTTTCTCCCAGTAGTTGGGCCACACACTCTCTCTGCTTCACCTTCCTGTTGAAGAGACATACTCATAGAGCTGGAGGAGCCACTTGGAGACCCACATCAACACCGAGATGCTTCCACCACCACTGAATTTACAAGATTTTTCACCCACTGGCCTGTGATCTTCCTGCATTTGGCATCATTGCATGTTCTGTGTGAGTCTGAAGAAGAGTTTATGGACTACTATTACACATATGGGGTAATATCGGACTTATGAGCTTGAACTAGACAGGGCTGGGATATTTTCCCAGGATACAATTGTTCTTTGATATTAAGCTGTCTCACATACACCTGAGTATCTCTGTATTTGTTTCTCTCGTCAACCTGTCCTAGGAGAGTCGGGGAAGGAGGAAAGCAAAGGGCCAGAGAGAAAGGAAAAAGGGTTACCAGACCTCCCCAGCATCTATTCATATCCAGGCCACACCTCCACAGATACGTCACTAGGCTGGGACCTGATCCATAGGTTGGACTCTGTCCCTACACTTCATACAGGTGCAAGTTGACATAAAATCGAGCTGGCACATATGAGCAGCCTTCAGTCAAGTACCTGACCTGCAGATTCTCCATTTTCTAGCTCCCATAAACCCACGGACCAGCAGTTTGTCACTGGACAGGAAGATTTGGGGTTCACCAGCTCTTGCAATCATGAGTCAGAAGCCTCCAGAATTCCATCTTCTTGAAACACATTTCTCTCTAATATGTACATATGCGCCTCACTGGTGGTACTCCTCTACAGAACCCAGCCTAAAATATCCTTGTCCTTGGAAAATAGTAAGCCCTTATTAAATGTTATTCATTACAATAATTTCCTTATCATAAGCAACTGTCTAGAGCAGGGGTGCTCAATATGTCGATCACTGTCTACTAGTCAGTCACAAATGAGTAGATCACATGACCTTAAAAAATAGATGTAAGCCTCTCATCAATCCCATCACTTAATTGATAAATATCATAGTCAATCAGACGTCAAATGCATGCCATCTCAGGTGTCAAATGCATGCGCAAACAACTGCGCTAAGTGCAGCAAAACCGACAAGCTAAATTATCGCTAATTTTTAGACCTTTTAAGAAAGGGTGTTAAAATGAGTGGGAAAGAGATGGGCTGAGACCTGGTAGCATAGTGGTTGTGCACAGGACTGCAGCCCACTGGGCTGGCGGTGCAAATACAGCAGCAGCTCTCCAGGAGAGCTCCTACTCCCACCAGAGGGCAGTGATGCCCCCCCAAAACAAAAGCAACAACAAAAAAATGAGTGGGAGAGCTGGACCAAGTAAGAAGACAAAAATGTATCAATTTCATAAGGAGTGGGAGGTTTTCACACTACACGCCGACATTCAACTGAAGTCCAGAGTACATGAACAGTTCTGAAACTTACTTGAAGAAGGAAAGTACCCAAACATGAGAAAATGTGCTACCTCCTTGACTGCATTATTTGGCTCGACTTACTTTGATCATTCGGTCCAAGTACCGTTCCACCATGACTAATGATCATTTGGAAGTGTGCTTGAGAGTGACTCTCAGCAGCTATTGCCCAGAGTATGCATCCCTGGCTCATTCCATTCAGGGCAAGTCATCAGAGTCAACTCAGGTAATGATAAAAATGTACATAGTTAATTGTGTTGTGTTGTGCAATATGGACTCATGCAGTTATGCAAGGTACATAAATATACATTGTACATAAGGAGTCTCAATGCATTTATGAATTGATGTAATAAATAAAAATATATGTTTTGGATTTTTGTATTTGGTAGATCATTTTGACTTGATCATTTTATAAGTAGCTCGCATGCTGACCAAGTGTGATAACCCCTAGTCTAGATGATACTCTATGCTGAAATGTTGACTAAATCTCTATTCTTTCTGTGTGGTGATTTTGAATAAGTCCCTCTATTGGGATCATCAAACAGACAATACCATTATTGGTCGATGCTTTCAAACGCATTTCCGTGGGAACCACAGTATTGCTATATCAGCCTAGGGATGAAATGCTTTTCCAGTCTCGGGATTGAAAACCCTACTGATGACTTGGAGCCTCACTATGATTGATCCAAATGAGAGTAAATATAAAGCTTTATAAAGAAGATGGATGGTTGAAAATTAAGTTAAATATTTCAGGATCAGCAACTTCCTAACTCAAAGTCCAAACTATCTGGAAAATATATGAATCCATCATGGAGACATTTCTAGAACACTTTCTTTAGGTGGGAGCCTGCTTGGAGAGCCATTGTGAAGAAGCCTGATCAGCCAAGGAAAGTCCATCAAGATCAGATCAGAGACTGAGTGGGGGCCAAGCTGTCTCCCTCCAGGGACTTGTTGGGCTGACTTTCACTGTCATTGTCTCCCATACAATAAAGAAGATGGATCAAGTTCATGGATAAATAAAGTTAGATCAATACTTTGCCAGTTGGAA
Organism: Nesogale talazaci; assembly: GCA_004026705.1. Lineage (NCBI taxonomy): Eukaryota > Metazoa > Chordata > Mammalia > Afrosoricida > Tenrecidae > Nesogale > Nesogale talazaci. Next base: position 98,708 of record PVJH01006091.1, read on the forward strand.
TGAAAACAATCTGCACTTGAGATTGGAGAGAAGTCGAGAAAAATTGCTTCTGTCATTCTTTTAAAGCCCCGGGCATTCTATTTTCTTCTCCTCCTTGACCTCAAGCTAATTTCTGTTTCATTTTTGCTAGAATCAGCACACATGTTGGGCAGTTGGTTTTGATCCATCCCGCAGGATCAAGACATGAGGCTTGAAAGAGGCGACCTTGACCAGCACTCCAGTTTTTGCATTCCAAAAACAGAGGCCTAAAGAGGTTAGATCGTGGCCCAGATCCTACAAGCGAGCTGGCAAGGGAATCAGATTTCCAAACCAACACTCTTGGCCCCTCTGGTTGTGTGCTTTCCGATGTTCTGGCTAACCAAAGACCTGCAGTATAGCACATGGTGAGAAAACACATTTCTGAAACATGGGACCTACCTGCTGTGTCTCTGTCCTAGGGTGATGAAAGAAGATTTGGCAGCTCATTGATAAAGCATCCACCTGCTAACCACAAGGCGGGTGGTTCAAATCCAGCCAACAGCTCTGTGGGGAGACAGAGGTGACAATGTAGCAGTTGGCATCTATAAGGATTACATAAATCCTTGAAAGTCCTGTGAGGTCCCTTTTCTTTGTCCTTTAGAACCACTATGAGAGTGAAGGCAATTATGTGTGTGTGTGTGCGTGCGTGCATGTGTGCATGTGTGCATGCACACTTAATAGTAGCAGATTGGCAAAGACTAGTCAATAGGGTGCACAATTCATCAGTAAATGCTTCAAGTCCTCTTCAATTTCAGCAAACAAGTGGTGTTGTCTGCCTATTGCACGTTGCTATAGAAAGTCCAGGTCCTCAGAAGATTAGCTTAGCATGGTGTATTTCAGGAGCCCAGACACCATGGTTAACCATTTGGTTGGCAGTTTGACTGCCCATCATAGCACCTGGGGAGACAAGACCTAGCAATCTGCTCCTGTGATTATCGACAGCCTGGGCCACCCTACGGGGAAGGTCTACTCCATGCTGCATGGTCACTGTGAGTCAGAATCCAAGTGATGACACCCAACATCAACATGGTGCATCTGACTCCCTCAGGTTCATAAACTGCTTGATGCAAGAAATCTTTATGTCCACATCCTGAAGCATTCTGAGTTCCAAGAGAACTCAGATGAACCAGATGTTGTAGGTTATGAGGGCACTGTTTTAGGTTCTCAGAGCAGGTTTTGAGAGAACCGTTCTAAGTTCTTAGAGTACTTAGACGCGTGGAATGTTTCAGATCCTGAAAGCACTGTTCTGGGCTGGGAGACCATTTGGGTTGACTGGGTTATGTTAATTCTGAGTTAATTGTTCTGGGTTTCCAGGACAATTGGACAGATTGGGTGTTATAAGTTTTGAGGGCACTGTTCTAAGCCAATAAAAGCTGCTTGTAGCTCACTGCTCATTTCTTCTCTAGCCCTACCCTCTAGTGATCCCCTACTCACTCACATGTCTCCCACTATCTCCTCTAAATTAAAGAGTTACAGCTTGGAAACCCATAGGGACAACCATGCCTTATAGCATGCCCATAAGTCAGAATCAACTTGATGGCAGTTAATTTTTTTTTAACACCTTCTAAAGGCTTTGCAATGTTTCTGCCCATACCGGGTCTACAGAACTAAGAACTCTTCTGTGGGGATATGGGGTAAGTGGTGGTTTGTGTTTGCACTGTCTTTGTCTTCCATCTAGTCTTGACTTGTGGTCAATGCACCTCAAACACAGTTACCACTTGCTTGTCAATAGAACCTTGATTGCTGCTATGATGTCAATAGATACTGTGACCTTAGTTGAGGCTTGCATGCTGCTATGATGCTTAACAGGTTTCAGCAGAGCTTCCAGACTTAGATGGACGAGGAAGAAAGACCATGTTATCTACTTCCAACAACCAACCTCTGAAAAGCCTCCGGACCACTGGGCATGGGGCCAGCATGATGCACAGCTGACATGACGGGAGTTACCAACACTAAGATGGTGACTTAAACCAAAAACGCAGAAACAAAAACAAACCAAACTCACTGGCATCCAATCCATCTGGCTCACAGAGACCCCATAGGACAGGGTGGAACTAACTGCCCCTGTGGGTTTCCAAGCCTGCAACCGTTTGTGAGAGTAAGAAGCCTCCTCTGTTTCCTGAAGGTTTCCTAGGTCTGATGACTTCTGTTTTGCAAATGATCATAGGCAGTGCTTTGCTTAAGGTCACAGCCTTATGGGCAGTGCCAAGTAAAGAGGCCCAGGTTCCAAGTCTGCTTTCAAAGTCTGGGAAGCTGGGTGGACGGAGTCAACCCCCTTCATCTCTAGGCCTCACTGATTGTCACCATGTGCCCTTGAGTGGATTCCGACTCTTCCCGGGCCCTTAGCATTGCTGAGGGTTCACCGTCACCAGAGCAGGCTTACCGGTCTTCAGCGGCCGAGTGCTTAGCCAGTGCTTCCCTTGGGCTCCATTAGATTTCCTTATAAAAATCACCACCCTGACCTCCCACTTCCCTTGAGCTGTTTCCATCTGATAATGACCCTATGTGTGGTTTCTGAGGCTGTCAATCTTTATGGGGGCAGATAACCTCCTCTCTCTCCTGCAGAGTGGCTGCTGGGTTTGAACCCTCAACCTCGCAGTTAGTCTATTGCTTATCTGAAAGCGCTACCTGAAACTCACACCGCCAGTGAGTTGCAATTCGTTGTCATGCTCGAGGGCGGGGTAGAACTGTCCCCTGTGAATTTCTGAGACTGGAAAGCTCTATGGGACTAGAACGCCTCACCTTGCTCCCTGGGAGTGGCTGGTGGTTTTGAACTGCTCATCTTATCATTAACACCCCACGTGTAGCCCATTCAGCCACCGGGGTTCCTCCAGGGCTCCTCTTGAAGTCTCATTGTCTCCTGCACTGTACCCATCCATCTCTGCTCCCACGCCTCCTACCCCCTACCCCACCCCATCGCCAGCATCAGCGATGGCCAATCCCTTAAAAAAATTGTAGCTTGGGTAAAAGTTGGCAGAACAAATTAATTTTCCCTTGAACATTGTAGACACCGTTTGTTTTAAAACATTGGTAACTGTGGTAGTTACATAACCTGGTGTCAACTTGAGGCTGTGAAGAGGCAAAGGGTGAAGTTTAGTCTGTCAATCAGGTCGCACGCAGCTTGATAGCTTCATTTGGAGGCACTGATTTCTCCCTGGAGGCGGGACATTCACTCTCTTCAAGACAGACATTCCTGTTGACGAGACACATGGAACCAGGCTAGAGCGCTGGAGCTGAGCCAAGTGGAAACCCCCGAAGTGCTGAGAAGTCTCTACCACCACCGAATCCACAAGACTTCCACCCACTGGTCTGTGATCTTCCTGCATTCAGCGTCATTGCATGTGTTGTATAAAGTCTGAAGAGGACTTTATAGATTGGTACCGGACATATGGGCAAATATCGGTCTTATGGACTTGATCTGGACTGCGCTGGGATATTTTCTCGACATACAATTGCTCTTTTATATAAAACGCTTTCTTATACACATGGATGTCTATGCATTTGTTACTTTAGTCAACCCAGACGAACACAGCAGCAATCCCCCATCTTTCCTGAGTTCCTCATTTCCACATGGGTTTCTTTCCTGCTTCCTTCTGCTCCTCAAGACTTGTTTGGGGGCAAATACTGTTCCTTGGGTCTCTTAGGGTTGACTGTACCTGTCCATCCAACAACTTTAGTTGAAAAAATATGAAAAGTTGCATCCACACTTAGCTGAGTGTTTCCAAATGTGACCACAAGATGGCAGCAGAGGAAAGCAGTTCCCAAATAGCAAGGCTGAGGAGGTCTGAGGCGCCTCAGTGGTGTAGTGGTTCTGAGTTGGACTGTGATCCTCGTGCTTGTCAGTTCGAAACCAGCTCCATCTCCTCGGGAGAAAGATTGGGCTTTTTACTCCCATAAACACAATTTCAGGGGCCCACAGTGGGTCGCTAGAGGTCAACCCTGACTCGTTTTGGTTTGAGAGGGTCTGAGGGTGCCCACAATGTTAGTAAATGGAGAATGTTCATGGTTTCCTGAGTTGGCCCGGTGTCTTCAGAGCCCACGATGACGACCACTGTTCAAAGTGTCTCTCGTGCTGCTGAGATATTAAAGTACAGTGTCGCCCCACAGGGCTGTTTCTGGTTTTCTCTAAAAGGGGCTCATTTGGGTCGAACTTCAGGAAGACACTTGCTTGGGTCTTGGGTTTTAAACTGCCCCCGCTGGGGCATTTGGGGAGGGGTTGGAGGGTGGGGAGGCTCCTGATGACATCAAAGTTTGTATTCGACTTCTTACCTGCAGTTGATGACTTGAACCTACCATGACCATCTGAAAACCTATGAAAATCACACTTGTAACACAGGGCAGTTGTCATCAGTCAGAAAGAATCTCAAAGCAACAAGACGGTTTTTAAAATCACTTTATTGACAGGTCTTAGAGATGCAACTTTCCATAGTTCACTCACATCAAGCAGTACTGTACAATGACTACCACAGTCAGTCCAAACATTTTCTTTCTTCTTGAACTTCTTGATATCAGCTCTCCATTATCTCTCCCCACCCCCAGGAACCCTTGTTTTCATTTTTTCCATATCTCACACCATCCATTCACCTACAACTCTGCTGTTTGCTCCCCTTGAGTGGGGTCATACAGTCATCAATGCTATCAGTCACCCCCACCCCTCTTCCCATACCCTCAGGGAACCATTACTCCTGTTACTGTTTCTGAAGGGTTATCTATCTTGGCTTTCATGTATTGAATGATCTTAATCATGCAAATTAACATACACAAGTCTAACATGACTAATGAGTTAAACAAGTAAAAACCATAACAGTAAGCGGAGGAAATATTAAAGAACTAGAGGATAACTATGTGACTCAGTGCTATACCCCTCTTTGGATTTATCGTCCCTTCCTTATGGCTCTTCCGAGGGACCGTCCAGTTATCTTACAGGTGGGTTTGGGGTCTCCATTACATCCACGCCCCGTCCCATTGATTTGGTTGCTTGTGTTTGAACTTCTGATACCTTTTCCCCTTGACACCTCATGATCACACAGGCTTCTTCCATGCAGGCTTTGTTGCATCCCTGCAATATGGCCCCTTGTTTAACTACAAGTCTTTAAGACCCCAGATGCTGTATCTTCTAATAGCCAGGCACCATCGACTTTCTTCACCACATCTGTTTATGCATCCATTTTGTCTTCAGTGATCATGTCAGGAAGTTGAGTATTATAAAATGCCATATTAGTAGAACGAACTGTTCTTGTATTGAGGTAAGATTTAAGTAGAGGCCCAAAGTCCATCTGCTTCCTGGTAGTATATATATATATATATATATATATATATACATATATACACATATATATCCTATATTTATATATTTACATGTCTCTCTACATAGCTATATATCTTGTTTTCCTTCTTTCCTTTGTTTTCTTACCTCTTGAGCCATTATCATGTTTACCCATTGTTCGCCTCTCAGATACAATTTGATCGATCAAATACAACGAGAAAAGCCACACCCTCCTCACTATCAGTTTTAGAATCCTTACGAGTCTTCCCCTGTGCCCTGTCATTCTTGGCTCACCATCACCTCCCCTGATTATTCCTCTCCATTCCCTCCTCCCCCCCTCCCCCTGGGGGGGGGCGTCTCTTTCTGATTGCCTATCTTGTATAGATAACCTCCCCTCCCCAACAAAAGAAAGAAAGACCACACAAAGAGTCCCAAGTCCACCAGGGGTCCTGACACAGAGTAGAACGTCTCTCTGTGAAAGAGGGAGGAGGACATGTTATCATCCCCCTGCCCCATCCCCTCATCTTCCAGGTTGCCATCTTCTGAGACCTGCTGCCTATCAGCACACACACACCCTTTCAGGCTCCCGCATTTGTGTCTGAAAGACGCCCATCCGAAAAGTTCCCATGGCTATTCCTGTAGTCAGGGATGGAGCAGTCTGGTATCCTCCCTTCCCGTTACACATTTAGACTTTCAGTGTGTCAGTGTGCCCCCCCCCCCCCTGTTAGTTCAGATGGGGGGCCAGGTGCTGCCCTGAAGTCAGACGTCTGCAGTTGGAATTCTAGTCAACCCAGAGAATCACAGGCAGGGCCCGCCTGGTTTTCTATGGGGCCTCCAGAGGAGGCGCTGTGGCTGGGGCACACCTGTAGATGCTCAGGTGACAAGCGAGGGGAGTTGCACACAGTATTTTCCTTCCTGGCTGCGACATCCGGCCTGTTTCCTAAGACGATCACAGATTCTGGTGGGGCTGATTGCAGTGAGGGCACAGACCAGCGCCGGGTCCTGCCATTTACCTGACACCCCAAGACCACCAGACAGGATTGTGGGGAGTGAACCAGATATGAGTCAGTGAGGACCCAGGCTGGGAAGGGTCCTCAGGTGACGCCACCCAGCAGCGTGGTGGAAGAATTAAAAAACAAAGCAAAAAGCCTCTCTGCCATCGAATCAGTGCTGAGG
>PVJH01006092.1:0-105082 GCA_004026705.1 Nesogale talazaci
TAAAGGTGAGGGAAGAAAATCACTTTTACTGAAACATTTCTAAATAGATTGGACCAGCTGTGCTTTAATTAAATAGCAAATGTGTTTTTCCTCTGATTATTAAGTATTAACAGCCGGTAGTTTGTTAGATTCACAGCAATGTGTCACAGGGGAGAGGGACAGTTTTAGCAATTTCTAACATAATGTTTCATTCATCTTCAAAGTGTTCTAGGTCACTTTAAACACATGTGTACATTCACTGTGGCCTATTATACTTTTATTTTGAAAGGAATAGAAATATGCATATTTTTAAATTATCTAGGGGCATATATCCTGTAAAAATATTCAGTAGCTTCTGGGACCCCCTTGAGATTTTTATTAACACACTGCAAGATCTCTATAACTTCATAGGGAGATGTTGTTGGTGGGCCAGCTGGCCAATTTATTGAAACCAGGACAAAACCCCAGATTCTATTTAATTATCTGTGACATTGCAGCAACCCTAGGAAACTGGGTTGCCCAGTAATTTTGCTACAACCCTGAATCTGTTACAAGGTGAAAGTGGTGATTTCAAGACATTCATTGAACTACTGGCTGAAAAAAACTTCAATACATATTCCCATCTTAATCCTAGGCCTGCAGTGACCTAATCCTCAAAATATGGATACTTTATTTTATCATTAAGTTATGAAAATCTGAAATGTTATCTGGAGGCCAAATCCCAGGACTCCACATTGGCATCATCAAATTTTCCTTCCAACTGTCTGTATGGGGCTTGACCAAGTTACTATTTTTACTTCTCTTTGAAAATGGAAAAGACTTTTTCTCATGGAACATTTTGAAGACCAAATGTTTATTATTACAATAAAGGTGAAGGTAGGTATGTTCTTTGTAGCCATGAACTTTGAGTTTAGGTATTTGTGACGTGGGGAAATGTTCAATTCCATGTAATCCTTCCTGGAGCATTTTAAGTGAGGTGTGTTGTTGAGACCCAACACTCGAGGAATATCTTGGTTGCACCTCAGCACACTTCTCTTTTCAAAATACACTACAAAGGGATTCGCTACAGACATCTTTTGTATGAATATGAGCATCTAACATAATTTTATCTAAATTTTAGGACCTTCAACTGGTGTGAAATTAAATTCCTTTAAAAACAAACTTGGGAGAACATGGGGCTTTCAAATCCCATAAAGAGCTCCAGTCACGGAAACTCACAGGGATAGTCCTACCCTGCCCTACAGACTTGCTATGAGTCTGTGTCTGCTCAGTGGCAGTGAATTTGGTTTAGGTTCTGGAAATGTTTATTGCCCGGCATAAATTTAACAATAATCAGAATTATAGTGGGTATGTAAACTTTGTTTAATAAATTTTAATATATTTATTGTTATATAGTATTTATATATATATTATGGCATTTAGAGGTGAAATATGACTTTACAAATCAAAGTACTTAATAGCTCTTGGTGGATAAAGTAATCTCTTTGTCAGAGTCTCCACATATCTATTCCCTATAACATTGCAAACATATGGAAGGGTTTTTCTCTTTTCCAGAAAAGGGAAATAAAACTCTGCGTAGGATGAAACATTTGAAAAGCCATTAGAAATGAAAAAAAATATCCTGCTAGTATGTAATATCTTCAAAACTGGGAAGAGACATTTTCTCATGGAAGAAGTAGTCAAATGTTGTAAAAGAATGGAGACACTGAGAAATGAGAAGCACACGGAATGAGACGACAGAGGATTGCAGCTTGCTCAGACTACCGCCAAGCACTGAACTTTGTACTTATTTATTAATACTAAAATTTGGGAATACATGAATGATTGCATTTATTCAGAATTTTTCAAATTTGATAAGTAACATTCTTGAAATGACATTATCTAAGCAACCAGTACAGTAAAAGCAATCTACAAAACAAAGAACAGAGTGCAAGACAAACTCCAGGCTAGACTTCTTTATCAAAGATGTATCCTTGGTTGTCTGTCAATATGCAACTCTGTGCAGATGATCATATTGACCTCAAATGTGTTTCCTTGAAGTTTCGACTTGTATTCAAGTTCTATCAGCTATATCGAGATTAAAAAAAAGAAAACATTCACATTAGGTAATTCAATTACATAAGACCTGGTTATCACTTTGAGGACTAAGGTGCATCTGACCCAAGCTATATGCTCATATGCATGTGAAAATTGGGAACTGAATAAGAAAGGCTATTGGAAGAATCTAAATTGTGGTTCTGGGGAAGAATATCAAAAATACCATGGACAACTAAAAGCACAAATGCATCTATCTTGAGAAGTACAGCCAAAGTGCTCCTTCAAGGTAAGGATGGAGAGACTTCATCATGCATACTTGCACATATTGGCAGGAGAGTCCAGTCCCAGGAGAAGGACATTGTGCCTGGAAGAGTACACAAGGGTAAAAAGAGGAAGGTCCTCAAAGAGATGGATTGACACAATGGTTGCAGCATGGTACTTAGGCACTAGGACAATAGTAAGGTGGTGCAGGAATGCATGGTGTTTTTTCTTGTTCAAAGGATTGTTATGGGTCATAATGGACTTCATTGCACCTAACAATAACAATATGACTAATGTACCATCTCTGGGTTATGGCTATCTGATATGGACAGAGTATTTGGTATTTGTGTAGTGGCAGATCCAGCAATATGGTCAGACTAAAACCCAGAGTACCTGGCCAGTCCTGTGGGATACCTGTATGCTACACAATTTGGTCCAGAGATGATCTCAACAAAATATGTGCTATGTCTAAGTTCCGCTACCAGATATCTCAAGGAGCCCTGTTCAGGCCCTTAAGCAAGAAAAAAAAGACTATTTCTCTTGTCTGATTAACACTGGTCTAGGCATTGAGGGATAATTCCAAGTGGCTCAGAATTCTGAATCTGATATAGACTTACAATCACAAGAGGTATCAGATCAAACCAGCCACCTCTAGGAAGAGCTAAAATTAAGTGCTCAGAAAGACTCAGTGTAGACAAAGACTGCAAAACAGTAGACATTCCTGGACATAAGCACAGTCTGAAGAAGAACTTACCACTTGTTAACTGGACAAGAATTCCAGAAAGATATTATGGCTGGTGTCCTGATAAGCAAAATTTTATCAAACGCATTGCTATCATCTAGATTCCAATTCACATCAGTTTCTATAGGGTCACCAGCACTATAAATCTTTATAGACTCTTATTTCTCCTGCCCAGGACCTCAATGCTTACAATTAATACCCCAATGCCAAATCTACAGTATGTGCACTGATAGAATTGAACTAAAATAAATTAAATATGAAAGGAGAACCCACAGATTGGTAAATTTGGGGGCAATGACATATAGGAAAATGGGCTACTTGTCAAAGTTTACAGAAAACTTTAACACTTTGACAGCAAAAACATCATATAATACATTAAGAATTAGCAGTAAGTACAGAAATTTTACCATAGAAGACATTCAGTTAGACCACAGACTTATAAATGAATGTATTCAATCATTAAGTATATAGTGAAATCCTCAACACTGAGAACAAAGTTAGAAAAATAAAATAACCAAAAGCAAAAAATAATGTGCTAGATGTAGAGATCCTGTGATTTTTGTACTTTGAAGGTGGAATTTGAAGCAGTGCAACCACTGTAGAAAATATAACACTTAAAAAATTGGATATACAAGTGCCATATTATCCAGCAATATCAAACCTTGTTATATATTCTGGAAAAAGAACTGTGGCAGGACTATTTTACAGGGGCTACACCTGCCAAAAACCTTTGCTGATCTGAGCTTTTGTGGCATGCATTTCCCCATGAGTTACATCTTGCAACTTGCTCTGAGTTTGTGCACACAGTGATGTCGCCTGGAAAAGTTCCCCATGGTTAAAGTGATTTTTTTCATAAACTCAGTCACATTCAAACCATGTGTGTGTGTGTATGTGTGTGTGTGTGTGCATGGCCAATTTAAGAGAACAGTATGTGGCTGTGAGATTTTGTTTCCTGCCTAGGAAAATGCCACAGAAACTGTTGTGACGTTAAACACAACTTAAAAGGACAGTGCTATGGGAAAAATTCAAGTGTGTTAGTGATTTCCTCATTTCAAATAAAGTGAAATGTCTATTGGTAGCAGACCTTATTTTGGATATCCATCAACTTCCTGAACAGATGAAAATGCTGACTTATAGTGTATTTGTTATTCGTTCCACCAGGTCAGACTGTTATTCAAGCTTTCCATTTAGAGAGTCTGAAAAGCTTGTGCCACAGGATGGGATAAACCAAAGAGAGACCTGATTTGTGGCAGATGGTGATGGGCTTTGCACCACAACAGTGCACCCTCTCCGGCAGCCTGCTAAGTGTGCCAGTTTGTGGGGAAAAAACAGCCTGGTTCTCTTGCCCCACGCAGTTTACTCACCTGACTTTGCTCCATACACTTCTTTCTGTTTCCATGAATGAAAAGAGGACAGATAGGACAGCAATTTGATGAAGCAGAAGAGGAGATGGTAAAAAAAAGTGATGCAGGTTCTGTCAGCCATCCAACAGATGAGTACGAATGCTATTCCATGAATGGAATAGCAGATTTGACAAATGCAGTATGTATATTGGAGAATACTGTGAAGGTGATTAGAATAAAGTTATTCAGTAGAAATAAACAGAAGATGATAGACAGATAGATAGTAAAGAAATGAAGTATATTGCTTTGAAAATAAAATGCCACTTTTGCCCTCTTAAAGTAAATCTATGTTTATCACAGCATTATCCACATTAGCAAAATGAAGGGAACTACCTAAATGTCCATCAAAGAAGGAGCAGAGAAAATACAGGATATACTCACAGTGAAACACATTAAAAATTATGATGAATGTGTAAGATACCTCATTCCATGGATAAACCTGTTTGAAATTAAACCAAGTAAGCAAAACTATCAGAAAGTAGACATAATTTATGAGACCCAAACTCACAGTCATTTGAGTACATGCTCAATGAAAAGAGACCCCATTGTTATAGGAAGAACGGTTGAAGCAAGTTTCTGAGACTATAAGTGTTTACAGGATGAGCAAGCCCTGTCTTTCTCCCTGGAGGTGTTGTGGTCTTAAGCTACAGATCTTTAGGATCCAAGACCACTGGGTCACCATCACACCACTAGGACTCTTCCTATGTGAAGCCACCATTATAAAAATGAAAATAATTTTATGCATGAAAACCAGATTATTGTACCAGGGATAAGATGGACCATGGCAAGGTAGGTTAGGAGCTAGATGGTAAACACATTTAATTTGAGTGAAGAGGAAGGAAAACAAAGCAAAACCAAAAAAACAGCCTTAAAGCAGGTATCAAATCTGAAAAAATTATGCATTCTCAAAAATTATACATGCATTCATTTTCAAATTATGCCCATTATCTCCATGTAACCACTTATTCACTTAACATTATCTTCATGCAACCACTTACATTATCTTCATATAACCACTTATTCACTTAAAGTTGGTAGATTTTATACTAAATTACTAAAACTAAAACATTTCCTCTACGAATGTCAACATTCACATCATGAGGTAGAATTATATGTTTATTTATATTTCTTTTCTCTTAAGTCAAATTTAAAAACAATAAATATCACAGATTTTAACCCTCTCTAGTATATCCATTGTGAAGCATATGCATACAACCATATAATAATAAGTCACATACACCTTCATAGTAAGATTCTGGTTGTAATATAACTTACCTTTACCTCGAGAAATTTGTGTCACATCTCAGTCTAGTTCTCAGATTGATTTGCCTCTTCAGAATTTGTTTAAAGATTTTTTTTCAAAATCCTGAAATGATAAGGCTTCCTCATCTCTGAATACCATGACTCCAGTGCTGCTTCCCAATTCAGACTAGACTGGAACACATACACAGGTATAGAAAGGGTTGGGAACTCATGACACGCACAATCCAAGAACAGGTGTGGGAAGAGTGTAGCAGAAGTGTAGGGGGAAAGGGGAAGAGGATGGGCGAAAGAGGGCACTGTTTGCAATTATCAAAACATAACCATATACCCCTCTACTGGGGGAAGAACAACAGAAAACATGGGGGAAGGGGAACAGCGGTTGGTGTGAAATCAGAGGATGGTGAGGGTGGTGAGGGAGGTTGGACGGGGTAAGAGTTGGTACCAAGGGTTCAATAGAAAGTAAATGTCTTGAAAAGAATGGGGGAAATATGTGCACAAACATGCCTGATTCAAATGATGTATGGATAGTGATAAAAGTTGTATGAGTCCCCCAAAAATGATTTTCAAAAAATGCATGAATATAAAGATGCTAAAGGAAGCTGAAATGATATAATTTGGTATGCTTGTAAAATTTTAATTTAATTCTTCTAGGCTTTTAGTATATGAGTTTCTGATTCAGTTTAATAGACTTTAAGTTCATTGTTGGTTTACTAACTTAGTTTCAGCACAGCTTTTAAATTCCTTTCATGATATGACTTGTGCTTGACTATGGGTTAATTTGCCAAGTCCATTAAAAGGAATTATATCATTACAGCTTTCTTATATCTTGATAATTTACTATTCTCCTATCATCTTGCTATTTTTTCTTTGTAATATTTTTGTTCTTGTTAAAGTGTTCAAAACTCATCTATTTAGTATTAAGAAAATGCTACTTATAATTAAATTTTGTTACTAAAATTGGTGTACTAAATGCAACTGTTTAGATTGCATTGATACGTCTTTAACTTGTGCTAACCTGCTTTCAATAGATATTACATTATCTCACATAACAAAATGACAAAATTTAAATAGTATAAACACCCATTATCATCAATTTTAATGTATTTAGATTGTATAATATAGAGTGGAACTGCTCTTTTCATAAACTCACTGCTATTGAGGCAATGCTGACTCATTGATCACCAGAGATCTGGGTGAAACTTCGTCTGAGAGTTTCTTCAAGGTAATAGAATGTCCATCTTTCATTTGTAGAGCAGCTGTTAGTTTTGAACGACTAACCTAGTGCTTAGAAGTCCAACTTGTAACCATTATACCACTAGGGTTTCTTTATCACTTATCCCTAAGGCTTATGAAATGATAAATATTTTTGGAAGTAGGATGGCTTATGTTTCTCCCATAGAAAGAATTATTTAGGGGGTTAGCAGTCTAATGCTTAACCCACTATGTCACCAAACATTTTGAAAGACGTCATAGTATACTGGACCACTGATGACACCATGAGTTAAACCCTGCGCTGCTCACTCCACAGTCAGTGGCTTGAATTCCCAAGGTACTCCATCGAAGAAGGATGACGCAGTGTCTTTCCACAAGGTTTTAGAACCTTGGAGATATTTCTCTACAGTTATTTATGGGGCATCTTGGAGGCAGATACGCTTTTTCCAAGAAGGGTGCATCTAGGCACTTACTTAGTAGGAGCTAGTTTTGCTGACTCATGCATTTAGATCTGAGTGTGTTGGGATTGAGGCTGATGCCTGAGTGGGGTCCTTTTATCAACAGCACTGAAGGAACGGTGTAATACTGGTCCAAGGATAACAGATGCCAAAAACTCATTTGGATGTAAGACATAGGGTGAAAGAGAAGTCTGTCTATAGGAAGAGCTGAGTAGAAGGGCCAAGACTTCAAGAAATATACCTGAGTATGTCTGAACTTGAAGTGTATTGAATAAAATCCCTACTAAAATCTTTAATAGTAAGCATTGTCAGTGAGATTTGAATGTCCATTGAAATGAATTATGAAACCCAACAGAAAAGTAGAGTGCCTTAGGAGAGATGGTTAGAATTGGTAACAAAGGTTGAATGGTGGAGACATGTGTGGCCTCAGTCTGATAGGAAACATTTTGTGGAAGAGTTTGATTCTCTTTCCCCTGTGAAGTTAGAAAGGTTACATGATGCCCCTTACCATTTTTTTTTCATTTATACTTGGGGATTTAAAAAAAATAAGAATAATATCCTTATGTTGATTCATGTGGTTACCACTTTTGGACTAATCTTAATGATTTTGTGAAGATTCAGACTTTTGTTTCTAGATTTTCCTTCTAATTCCATTAACACAGTGTATAATAGAAAAAATATATAGTCTGAAGAAATTTAATTTATGTTTATACCATATGTTTTATAGAAAATTATACTCCGCAGAGTCTTCAGAAATAAATTGCCTAGACTTCTTTCCTAGGTTCCTCTGGATGGATTGGAACTATCAACCTTTTGGTTAGGAAGAAATTGATTGGCTACTGGTAAGACCCATTATTTAGGGTGCATATATTTGCTATATTGGTTAACACAGTCATCTACACTCTAAAACAAGACATTGACCAACCCTACATTATAACAATTGCTACTTTGTCTGAGCCATTGGTGAGGCCCCAGTGTCACTCCTACATGGAGTGACAGAAGCTTAGAATCTTCAAGAAACTTAACCATTAGTAGCCAAGTCAGAAGTGGGTTGCTATAGCTTACCATCTACTTTAACCAAAGGTCATGGTAATGATAAAAGATGTCCCAAGAATTGTTTGGACTCCAGCCATATTCTTTTTTACTGCTATTAGGTGATATAAATCTATTTTTTCTTTGGGAATCAGGATCAATAATATTACTTAATAAAATGGTAGTATTGGCAGAATCATTGCATGCAGGAACGATTTTGAGAGTAAGTTTCTATTCCAGTGAGAAAAAAAGTGAGAAAAGTGGTTGTGATAGGTAAGCTTGTGGTGCCAACGTGGCCAAAGAGGATAGGTGGATCTGCTGTGACCACAGTCAATGATCACATGAGATAGAGTGAAGGGCAGAAATATAAAAGGCTTGGCAAACTTGGCCCTTGCTCTTTTGCTTTTCAATCTCCAGACCAGCCAGCTGCCTTGTTTGTCCTGTGTCTCAACCTCCAAGCAACAACACCTGTGGGAGGCCTAGTTGTGGACTGTGTTGCTGTGAGTTGAGGTTCCTTCAAGCCCTGCTTTGCCACGCTCCTAAATATACGTCTCTTGAGCTGGGGACTGTTAGACTCTGTTATCTGGCTGACTGTTGGTGACCTGCTTTGCTGTTTGCTACTTGTGGCCAGATAACCTGCATTGCTCTACAGAGGACTGCTCCACGGCCCTCAAGATTCCAAGGACTGCCAGTCTACTATCTCATGCAAGTGAGTTGCACCAACCCATTGTACTGCTTTATAGATTAGTTGTTTATTTCTTGTCTTATATATATCCTTCTATCTATGTAAATATGTAAAGAGAATTACTAGTGTCATGGTTTTATTTCTCTAAGAGAACCCTGTCTGATACGGTGGTCCAATGTAATCAAATTATCACTAGATTTATGGTTAATTTTCTGTGAGAATGGTTGCCCATTTTGGACTTAATGTTTGCCTTTGCTGCTGGCTCATTGGATACTAAGCATTGGAAGCAGAGGGTTTAGCCTTATAGGATGGAAGTTCATGTTGCTGAGCACAAGCATACCAACTGTTGCTGCCACTATAGTCACTTTGTTCTTCAGCCCATTGGGAAGTGGAAAGATTGACTGGGGAAGAGGATGACTACTCTGAGACACAACTGTCTTTACTCTTTCAATACGTTCAAATAGCTCAATTTACCCACACTCACTTGTCATTAATTTTACATTTAGGTTTCCTTCATGTCCCTGACCATGAAGTCATGAGACCCTCACTGCAAAACAATCCTGCAATATTGGTGATCTATAAGTAGATGCCTAGGTAGATATGCACTCAGAATGGGTGGAGAGGGGGTGTAGAACTAAACACAGCTGAACCTTGGTGGTGTAGTACTTATGTGCGGGACTGCACCCACGGGCTTGTTGGTTCAAATCCAGCATCTGCTTTCCAGGAGCAAGTCTGGGCTTCCTACTTCCACCAGGGCAGTGATGCCACACACAAAAAATAAAAAGACTTAATTGAAAAAAAAAAGAATTAAACACATGCACGCACACATACACACATAGGTATTTGCTTTTTCTGCTCAATGAAAGGAAATAAGAGGTAAAGGGAGCAGTGTAATAGTAATGGTGCATTGAGGGGATTGCATTAAATGATAGAAATTATGAATTTTTGGAGCAGGACATAGGCAGAAAGCTTTGGTTGTGTCTCCACAGAAATGGGAGTGTGTATATAGACCAACCTTGAGGGCAACAAAACTTAATTGAGCAATACGTAAAAGAATGGGCTATATACAGGGTCTGCCCCAATCAGAGCCAAACTGTCCTCCTCCTAGAAATGTGTGTTAGAGAGGAAAACACTAACCCTATAGTTTGGGGAGAGAAGCGACATGTCAGACCCCCACGGAACTAAACCAAGAAGGAAACAGAGAGAGGACTGTTCTAGGACAGTATCAGCACACGGAGCCTAGAGGATAGCAAGCCTGCACAGAGCAGCTAAGACAAGAGAGGACTCGAGTCCACAACAGCTCAAGACATGATTTCCCCCTGCTGGAGCATACTGGGAAAGAGGACAATACTGGGAACACCTTCAGGGAGTTATTCTGCTCTCAACCCCCCTCAGCAGGGCAAATCAGGAGGGAACTTAAGAGATTAGCAATGAGGAAAGCAAAGCCATAATGCCCTAGAGGAGTGCCCTAAAAGACTTCAGGCTAGGAGGGGCAGTTCCCAGATTTCTCCAGGGGAGAGATTCATGAAAGTCAGCAGACCAGAATTATGTAGTCTTTTGGTAGTTAATATCAGGGTCTTTCTCCCTCTTTTTACTCAATCTTTTTTTTTTTTTTTTTGGTCTCTGTTATTGTTGGTTTCCCTACTTTTATAAGGTAGACATGGAATGCAAGCTAAAGAAGAAAACAACAGGACGGGGGGAGAGAAGGAGGTAGGGAGAGGGAGTTTTGAGAAAAAAACAGCATAGACAAGGGGACAATTATGGGGTTAAAATCAACAAGAAGGCAGGCATAGAGATCCTGGGGTGTTGGAGCAACAACAAGCCAGCTAAGAAAAATTACTCAGAGGTGGGAGAAGGGCAAGGGTGATGGTGGGGCCAGGTGAAGGTAAAAGAAGACAGAGGAAAAATCTAGGAAGTAAAGCTGTAGATAGAGGTACAAACCTAGGTGTGTATATTTATAAATATGTTAATTCATAAAAATATAGTTATTGGCTATATGTATACATGTTTGTATACACTGAGGTAGTGGACAGCCTCTAGAACTCTGCTTATGCCCTCACTCAATGCAATAACACTTTGTTTTAACAACCTGGCCTTCTGTAATGTTCTCCCTCCTGGCCCAATCACTGAAGACAAAATTGATGCATAAGCAATTGTGATGAAGAGAGTTGATAGTGTCTGGATATCAAAAGATAGGGAGTCTTGGATCATAAAGGTAGACGTTAAACAAAAAGCCATCTAGCAGAGAATTAACAAGCCCACCTGGAAGGAGCACATCAGTCTGTGTGACCATGAAGTATTGACAAACCAGGTAATAGGCATCAGATTAGCCCAAACAAACAAACAAACAAGCAAAAACATATTATTGAGAACAAGGGGGAGGGTCAGGGAAGAGACCCAAAATCCATCAATGGAAAATGGGACATCACATCACAGAAAGGTCACAAGGGAGTGATGTGTCAGCCAGGGCATAGTATAGTATAGGTGAAATATACAATATTCATTTGGTTCCATGAAGCTTCCTCACCCCTCACTATCTTGACCCCAATACTGCCTTTCACTGTGGGCTAGATAGGAGCATGTACACACACAGGTACAGCTGAGAAATAATATCTCAGAATATGTGGAATCCAGGAACAGGAATGGGTATAGTGATACAAGGAGCGTAGGATAAAGGTGGACATAAGAAAGGAAGAAGGAGGGAGCCAATCACAGTGATTGACACATAACCATCAACTTCTTTGAAGCACGAACAACAGAAACTATGGGGGAAGGGAGACACTGGTCAGTGTAAGATATGAAAACAATATTAATTTAGAGCTTATGAAGGGTCATGAGAGTAGGTGTGCGGGGGAAAAGGGATGCTTAGAAAATAATGCTGGCAGCATATGTACAAATATTCTTGATACAGTTGATGTATGGATTGTTATAAGAGCTGTAAGAGCTCTCCATTAAAAGGATCTTTTAATAATATATATAAATTCTTATAGATATCATATAAGCATGGGAATCATCATTTTCACCATTAAAATATGTTGAATAAATTACTAGTTGCAATTTCATTGTCTGATTACAGAAATCTCATCAATATCATGAACTTATAGCTTCAGAAAACTCTGGTTATAATAATTGTCAATGCTTGAATACAAGATAAAATTAAATACTTTATTTCAGGATACGAGTTCTTTATTTTTCCATTGTCTGTGCTCAATTTTTTAGACTTGTTGTTTCATTGTACTTAGTATTGCAGTTGAAGCACGGGAAAAGCTATTGACTGTTCCACAATGCTGACATCATGTTACGACTCATTTGTACCTGGCAGGTATTTTCCTCCCTAGACAAAAACATTTTCGCCCAGTGACAGAACCTGACACAAAGTATTAACCTGACAGAAGCTTTAATGTATTGATGGCAACAAGATGAAATTGCCGGTTATTGCAACGGTTCCTATAAGCAAGTCTCCGGGGGAAGTCCAGAATGCTAATCCCAAATAGCAAATTTATCCAATATGTCAAGAAACCAAAGGTAGTTTTAATGACTCACTTAAATTTTGAAGTTTATATTTGCATTAAAATACATATTTGAAAATTGCCAGTCTCCCTCTATTTACCTGAAATTGAAGGCATACATTTAATGAAAAGGAAATAAGAATAAATAAAATACCAACAGAAAATACTTTAAATTTTACATATGACTTTTAATTTATATCTGGATTCTTTTAAATAAAATAAAAATCATTTTCTAAATATTATTGTTGAAATTAAAAAATAGCAGTAGAAAGAATGCTGATCCCACTTACACTGACGATTGATTATATTATTGCTTTTATTTAAATACTCCTTATGAATAATAAAAATAAGTAAATATATTTACTACATAAGTGTTTTGTAATACTTAGCATACATTTGAGTATATGTCTCTAGAATATTCCTTTATCTTTTTTCTAGGAAAAAAGATTTCTCTACATATTCTAGAATGGGTAATATAAAAACAGGTAGATGTTTGTTACTTAGTGAAAAAAATTTAATCTTTCCTAATCTGATACTAATCAATATTTTGGTGTAAGAAGGGATTAGCATCTTAATATCACTATCATTCACAGAAGGGTCTGACTTTTACTTGAAAAGGTACATAAAAAATGTTCAAGTCATTTCAAAATGAATATTCAAAAATACAACTGTTCATGAAATTATTATTTTTCAGCATTGTTTCCATTATTTTATATGTTTTATCCTTCCACAAAAACTTTAGACTGTATTACTCCATATCAAAAAATACCTTTCTTGAATTTTTATTGTGATATTGTGCAATCTATACCTAATATAATTTGACATATCAGGAGAGACCAGTCCCTGAGAAAGATGTCATCCTTGGTAAAATGGAGGAGCAGGGAAAAGGAGGGAGGTCCTCAAGGAGATGGGTTGTCACAGTGACCACCACAACTGTGTGACAATAGTGAGGGCTCAGACACTGGTACAACAGTGAGGAGGGGCAGGGCTGGCAGGTTTCATTCTGTCGTGCATACACAGTCACTATGGTGAGAACCAACTAAATGGGACCTACCAACATCACAGAGAAGCTTAGTAAGGACTGACATCTTAACAAGTTTTAGTCTTCCATTACACAAGTATGTTATTGTGATCCACATAGTAGTGCATTTTTTTTTATTCTCATCATAGGTATACACTTTCTGGCATATGAATTCAGCACAAAGTTGGCTAGATTTGTGTTTCATTTTTATGACAGTCATTTTTAACGTTTCATATTTTCAGTCCTTCATCTCGATACAAAATGATGTAATTTGCCCCAGGAGAACTTACTATACTCATTTATTAACTTCAACAGCAATTATTTTTATTATTGTAAAAAATAAATACTATGTTTTCCAATTTAATACTGTCTTCAGCTGAGTTCACTAGTGAAGTAAAGCAACCCTGCTTACAGCTGCATTTAAGTAAAGAATTCAATATCAATAAAAGGGCTCACTCAATTAGAGATGCAGGTAGGTCCAAGTAGAGGCAGGTTACAAATCACCGGACACATTGTGTTCTGGAGTCTTCTCCTCACTGGTGTGGGCTACAGAAGCTGGTTTCTGAAACGGCAAATGAATCCAAAAGAAGCATGTCAGACTGTGGCTGTGGAAGATCATGAATCGAAGTTCAGCAGGTCAGCGGGTAAGCAGATGGCCTGCCAAGATCAGGACTGGATTTGCTGAGAGAAATGCACACACGATTGGCAAACAAGACAGTAGGCCCTTGACTCAAAAAAAAAAAAAAAACAGAATTGGAGTCTGAGTCATATGCAGATCCAGATACAGCAAATAAAATATGTTAAAAATTAAGCAAGCTTTCTCAAAGTGTCCACTTTGATAGGAAGCAGGTCACAACCTTCATGGAAGTTCCTTTCAATAATTTCCCTGATGATGGATGTTGAATATCACCCTAGTTTTGTTTACAACTGGTTGGCTGTGATTGCATTGTATTAGGTGAGGCCATAGCAGATTACAAGGTTTTAACTACGCAGCCACTGTGAAAGTTCAACTTGGTCCATCCAAGTTGCCACAAAGACTGTAAAAAACTTAAATTAATTAATTAACAAATATACTGAATTCAACTGAGGTCAAGTAACTTAGTCATGCTCTGCAATTATTAACTTGCCAAATTTTCCCTCTCCATAAATAAAAAGTGTTTATAATATGCCTTGAGAAGTTCTACATGGAGAATCATGTCATCTGAAAGCTAAGTTTTCATTATTTTCCCAAAATTTGTATTCTTTTGTTTTGTTTTGTTTTGTGTTGCGCTTCTTATCTTTGCTGTACTCATAAGGATTTCCAACAAGGTTTTCAATGAGAATAGTGAGAAAACATCTCTGCCAAACTAAGTTATGAATTTTCCAATTTATCCCCTAAAGTATTAGACTGACTATAGAGTTTTTTAGATATATATTTTCAAGAATCAGAATAGCATCAAATCTATCATTAAATAGAATTTTCCAGGATAGATACTGAAGAGCAATTCTGACAGTGATCATATTATATCCATATACTTTCAATAAAGAACAGTTAATAAAATTGTTCAAATTTACACAAAGAACATTAATGGCAAAGATCAGAAAACCTTTTCAGAAAAATGTTGGTATATTTTAGAAAAATATAAAATCATATTTTAAAGTGGAAATGCCACTAAACAATGTCAACCATGAGTGATTCTATTAGAATTGAAAGTATTAATGGTATAAAATCTAGCATCAGAAAACATGCTATATACTACAATGATAGACAACTTATGTGAAATTTATATATGTAATTTCACAAGAGTTTTGTTTTTAGCAATAGCCTTAATTTATTATAAAAATACAAAATAAGAGAAAACGATGCTTTAGTGTCAACTTACCTCTTAAAATATGTGCTTATAACTAGGAGTCATCTAAGTGAGGTGATAACTAAATCAACGCAGAATAAACACCCTATCCTGTGCTGAATAAGGGTTACGAATAATAAAATCGAAGAGCAGAGGAGAGAATGGTGTTAGAGTTTTTGACTCCTGATTTGCAAAAGATTGTGGATGACAATGAATCCTAAAACCATTTGCGGGCTGAGCCCCGGTGGCGTAGTGGTTTTGCGCAGGACTGTGGCCCACTGGGATAGAGGTTCCATTCCAGCAGCAGCTCCACAGGAGCAAAGGCTGGGCATCCTACTCTCCTACTCTCACCCCCAGAGGGCAGTGATGCCCCCCCCCAAAAAAAAACAATTAAAAAAAAAACATTTGCTAGGGCCCCACGTGCCCTAAGCCTCCAGTGAATGCCCTCTGACCACTGGCCAGGGCCAAGACTTACCTTGCTATTAGGATAGCCTCTGCATTAGAAAGAGGACCAGTGCAGATACAGCTAGGTTAAAATTTAACAACCTGTGAATTACTCTCCATTTTGAACTATTTTAAATTTGTTCTAGTTTTTATTATTTTCTGTGTTCTTTTCAGCTGTAATTTCCCTGTTTTATTTTGTTATTGTTGCTGGTGTCTTTGTTTTGTTCTTATTCACTTTGTTTTTCTACGTTTTCCTTTTGTGTTTCTCTTCATTTAAAACCCCAAATAGGTGAATCTATAGCGATAGTAATTTGGAATTGTAGCAAGGGAGGTTGTGAAAAAATGGGAAGCTAATAACAATGAGTACAAGAAAGGAGAAAATGTTCTAAAATGGATCCCAGTAAAAATAATTGCAAAATTGTTTTTACTATGTTTAAACTCTCGAGTGGTATGATGTGTGGACGATATAACCAATCGAACTGCTAAAAAGTTTTAAAAATATGTGCTTATGTAAAATATCTATATTTGTTTGTGTAGATTAGAGATACAAATTCATGGATTCTGAAAAGACAAACTCCATCCGGGACTTTGAAACACTCAGAATATTTTTAATATGCTCAGAATTTTACATTCCAGGGGACCTGCCTAGGGTGTTGTTAAGAGTTTGGAAAAAAATAAAAAGGATCTCTTTGGATTTTTGAAGTTTGAACTAGTGGTTTTTGTCAGA
Organism: Nesogale talazaci; assembly: GCA_004026705.1. NCBI lineage: Eukaryota > Metazoa > Chordata > Mammalia > Afrosoricida > Tenrecidae > Nesogale > Nesogale talazaci. Next base: position 16,603 of record PVJH01006092.1, read on the forward strand.
GCTGGAAAATATCTGGACACGTGGAAAAAATGAAAAGCCTCTGCTTTAAGACTGAGCTGTGAGAGGAAACCTGTGGACAAACTGAAATGCTTTCTAGGTGACCACCTGGATCCACATGTTGCGTGAATGTGGGAGTGGGAATGGAAGTGAGAGAAAACAGCAATAAAGAGGTGGGCTGTGTCACCCATGGACCTAATTTACAGAAACTAGAGAAGAGGACAGTGGGTTGACTGATCTGAAGTTCATAACCTAGCAGCACAAGGAGGCTAGGGGTGTTGAGAATTTGTGATGGGGCCATTGTCTAAAGGCAAGGTGACCAATGGACACCTTGGGAAGGCAAGTCCTCTTAGAGCATCCAGAAATTCTGTGAGCTATTTTGACCTTCTGTCAGCCATTTTCCTTAACGAGCATGGTTTCTGAGAAATTCAAATGGTGATTTCTTCCCCTGGACTCAAAATACATATTAACAGCATTCATTTTTGCCATTTTACACAGTAATAATCAGACACTACAATCAAACAAAATATTAATCAAAACTTTAACTTCTCATATTCTTTCCAGAAAACCTTTCTACAGGCTGCAGGGACATATATGACTTCTGGCTAGCCAAAGAAGAAACACTACATTGAGGGAGAGATCAGAAAAAAAAATCTATTCTCTTTCTTTATGATTTGTTTCTTTACTGCCCCACTCCCAATGCACCATATTGTGTTAGTCTGGGTAAATGAGAGGATCATATCCAGGGATACTCATGTGTGTATAATAAAGAGCAGTTGAATATTGAGAAAACATCACAGTCTAGTCCAGATCAAGTCTGTAAATCTGATATTAACCCAAATGTCTGATAGCAATCTAAGAAGTCCTACTCAGACTCATAAAATATACAAAGAGCCAAATGTAGAAAGCCTACAGGCCAGTGGGTTGGAAGTCTTGTGGATCCAGTGGCATTGTAAGCATCTCAGCATTGGCAAGGTCTCCATATGACTTCTCTGGTTCCAGAGGTCTGGCTCCAACAGCCTCCCTCTATGTGTCTTCTTCCCAGAGATGTCTTACAGGGAGTAAGTGTTGCCTGCCTCCCAGGAAGAATACTGGAATTCCAAGAATCCCAAAGAGAAGACCATACCCACACAGAGGTCTCATTGGTTGTTTCCTGATTGACAGACTAGACTTCTTCACTTTTATACTCTTAATACTTGATTTGATAGTAGATTATGTAACTGCCAAAATACCCATCAAATATTTGAACATAATTAATACTTACTCGTTGTCATGGAAATATGAACATTTAGTTTTTAAAAATGTATCAGTATCTCTAGAGCAAACTCAGAAATAAACCTTATGGGAGAGTCTAGTACAAATTCATTTATTTTAGAAAGATAGAATGCAAGCCTATTTTGTATGTTACCAAAAATAATGCAGTGCTTTTCTCATTTGTCTTTTAAATAACATTGTTCTCTTCTAAATTTTAAATCAAAATTTTAATTTCCATACAATGATATCTGGTTTGTATATTATTATATTTCCATAGACTTGTGTTAGTCCAAATATCCATCTTGCATTAGAGATGACTAAGATGAAACAGCAGAAAATCATCATATTTTAGAATACAGTAACAAAGATGTGCCTAATGAATTTACTCTTAAATACTGTTCTGTGTACAACTATCAACTTTAATATAGTTAAATACAAAGGAGGTTGCAATGAAAATTAAAGACTGCCCCTCATCTAGATATTTGATTGCCCAGATTTCATTCTAGTTGGCAGTTTATAAAGCCCTTTCTTTGACTAATCTGTGACCTGCATGAGTACATGGAAAGGGAATCATTTCCCTGTTGACACAATGGTAGTGACATGCACTGTCTGACTCTGTTGACCAGACAGAGTCTGGTCATCATTTAAGTGCTGAACCTGCATTGATTTGTCTGTTCTTGCACTTGTCTTGCTTCAAATTTAATTATGTCTTGTGTATGCAGCTTGTGACATTAGATTTCATATGTTTATCTGCATAATACTCTGACATGTATTTTCATCACAACTAGATACATGAAATCAATAATAACTAAATAAATTTATAACTAAAAAAGCCTATTCATTTAGCCAGAGTCCATTTCCACAATGTGACACAGCTCTAATCATCTTCTAAGTAAGACCAGTTACATTTTCCTGTTACAGACTAAGAAAATCTTAACAAAATAAATTTTGCCTATATTTCCCAATTTGAATTTACTTAATATCTAACTTTCATAGTTATTATTTAAAAATTGCAAGTATGTTGAGGTGAAGCAAAAATATTTCTCATAACATAACTTCAAAAATGCTGTTTAAGAATGTGTCCTGTGGTGAATGCCTTTTATAATTAGCAAATCCTGCACTATAAAGACGACTAGGAAAATATCAAAAAGTTCAGAAGAGAGTTTTATTGCTTATTTTCAGATGTAGCTATAGGAATTTTTCAAGGTGATAATATTAATATTTTGGGCTAGTTTGGAATTCTGGGAATGTCCAAATAACATCTTGAATAGTCTTTGTCCTAGGACCCAGCTCACAGTGAATGTGCTGTGGGACATTCCTGGCAGTGAGCATTTTGTGCAGTTCTAATAATTCTGCTACTAGATTTGAATTGAGAAGTTATATTACTAATGCTCACATTATACTCCCTAGTAATAATTTTGAAGGAAAATTAGGTAACAAAACACATGCAATGTTTTCATCTTAAATTAATAACTAATATTATTGCATTATAAAGTTGATGAAAATAAAAATGAGAATGATGCTAACAATTCAGATATTATAGCAGAGTTTACTACCTAGAGAGTCATAAATCAGTGCAGAAATTTCTAGCCTTGCCATCAAGATACTTTTCCCTATGCAATGGACTCTAAGATGGTAATTGCACATTCAAGATGATGATGCAAGTGAATTATGTGTTGATATTTACTATTTCCTTTAATCTCAAAAATAAATTAATATTCATTAAATTGTATATAATGCAGTTAGTTTTTGAAGTTCTATTTTGCAAAAGAGTAATATAAAATTGTGTAGAAAAACTTAAAATGTTTGCAAAGTATGCAAGAGATCCTGAAAATTACATACTTACTACTTTTTTTGTTAGTGTAGATTTTGTTTTCAGTTATATATTTCTTTTTTTCAATTATATATTTCATGCATATGTTCAGACTAATACAAAATTTTTTTCCAAGTTCATAAAAATCAGTATATTAATATTTTTTATTTTGGGTCTTTTTTGTCAGGTTTATCTGTGAATTCAAGGCAAAAATATCTCCATAATTCCAAATTGAAATATAGGATCTTCTAAGTTGAGTGAGAAATGAACATAAGCAAAGGTGGTTTGCAAGTCTTAATTGTACCCACATAGCACATATCAATAATAAAGCATACGTAAAATAAGAATCTCCAAATCGAGTTGGATATTTTGAGTTTTTTTACTGTCTCTATTCATCATAATCATTTATTCATCATAATCATCACATGTAAACACACATGCGCACACACACACAAACAGGAATGTCTTCAAAAAATAAGATAATAAGATAATAATAAGATAAGATAATAAGATAATAAGATAAAATAAGATAATTCAAAAAAAAAAGAAAAAGAGATACAATAGAATGTGAAAAAACTCAAACTATATCATTTATATCAAATGGAAATAGTTTTGTTGAAGATAATTCAAATATGATAATTCAAATGCTATGGAAATCTCAAATATTTAATTAAATTTTATAGAAACTTTGGAAACTTTATCAAATACATACTTATGAATAATTCAATGCTATATATTGAATGATTTAGGAATCTTAAAAAAGATGAAAATCATGTACACCATAACTGTGCCAAAGAGAATTGCTGGTTACTTTATTATTTTAAGAGATAGCATATGATCAAGGGCGAATGGTGTTGAAGGAAGAAATCCAGGAGTCACTGACAGAATTGACACTTAAAATTATTTATTTATTTATCTCAAATAAATGGAATAACAATTGCAAGTATTTAAGACACATATGTAGCACTGGAAGCACTCATTACTGGTGCCAAAAAGTTTGGAACAGAGCTATCTTATCATCCAAGTGACAGCAATACAAATGTGAGACCACTCAAAAAAAAAAAAAAGAAAAAGAGATACAATAGAATGTGAAAAAAATCAAACTATATCATTTATATCAAATGGAAATAGTTTTGTTGAAGATAATTCAAATATGACTGCTAGAGAACATCAAGAGTTAAGCTGCCAGAATCTCAAGCTGGTTTCAGAAGAGGATTGTAGAATTAGGAATATCATTGCTGACATCAGATGGGCCTTGGGTGAAAATAGAAGACACCAAAAAGATGTTTGCTTGCTTGCACTTTATTTACCAAGCAAAAGTATTTGACTCTGTGACCACCACAAACTGGAACCCATTGAGAATTTAGGAGTTCCAGAGAGTGCATTGTACTCCTAGAGAACCTGTACACAGATGACGAGACAACGTTGAAACAAGAACAAGGGGCTCCTGGATGCTTTAAAACAGGGGAAATGATGCAACACTCTGTTTAATCAATCTATATTCTGAGCTAAAAATGTAAGAAACTTGACTTCAAGAGCAGGAACACGTGATTGGAAGAAGACGCCTTAAAACCCATCTTTGCTGGAAGCCTAAAAGAATTTGAGATACTGATGAAGATCAAAGACTATTAGCTTCAGTGTGAATCTCATTTTCATACAGGGGAAATAAAACAGTTGCAACTGAATAATCCACATGTTAAACCAATGAAGATAAGCTTTTCCCAAATTTTGGAAACAAAGATTGAAATATATAGCACAATTTTTGTTTTTGTTTTTTTGTTTTTTGTTTTTGGGGGTAGGAGGCCCAACCTTTGTTCCTGTGGAGCTGGAATTGAATCTCCATCCCAGTGGGTCGCAGTCCCACGCAAAACCACTGCATCACCGAGGCTCAGCCCCTATATAGTCCCTATAAAATATGATTTTTCAAGTTTGTTTGTGGCTTCATGTTAATGGTATCTTTGCACTTTGGAGGAAAATATGCTTGTCAAAGATTTAGTTTTACTTGTATCTACAAAAAACATTCATTGACTCATTAGTCATATATCAGACAGAATTATGCAAACCTAATGCAAAAGATCTCTTTAAAATGTTTAAACAAATAAACCACTTTGTGGATTGAGGTGTGCCTGACCCCAGCCAGAGGATTCCCAACAGACTCTTGTGCAAGTTAAAGCTGGAAAATAAATGTGGGAGATAAGAGGGGTTTTATTGCATTTAAGTTATGGTGTTGGTGAAGAATATTTAAAAAACAGACTGTCAAAAGACAGGCAATTCTATCACGGAAGAGCTACAGGCAGAAATTTGCTTACAAGCACGTATTGCATCTTAGGCTGGGTTTTCCAGAGAAAGGGAGAAACTGGCAAGTTGCAATTCTGTGAGTCACAAAATTATTCTAGAGAAGGGTTCTGCAAACTGCAGTTGAAGAGCCTTATGCTGGTCTTTTTGAAAGTATATGTGGCTCTGAAGTAGCATTGAAAATTAAAATAAAAAATCATAGTTCCATTTATAATGTTACTTTAAATTTCCTTATTTGTAAAATATAGTGTCGTCCTTGAATATTTTTAAATTATTTTGAGGACAGGATTGGTTCTTCTGTCTTAAAAGCTCACTGACATTTGGGATACAGGCATTTACAGATTCACACAGCTATGGGAGATGTGTTACCCGAGGACAGCCGGGAGACCACAGACCTGCCCTTGCACAGGGAGCGTCACCGTAAGATGATCGTCCTGAGACGGCACTCAGCATCGGCAGGCAACACAGGGCAGCCTTCACCCAAATCTGAAGAATTCTAGTTTGCATGGCCAGATTCAGGATGCACGTGCAGCAAAATGCAAGCAAGCCTTTCCACAGTTTATTATACTGGAAGAAGGAGCAAACCTCAAGCATTTCCTCCAAGCATTACAACTGGGGATGAAGTGCGGTTCGATCATTAAAATCCTGAATCAAGCGAGACTTAATAAAAGTATTCAAAAGTGATGGATAGAAGTGATCCATTTAAGGCCACAGTGGGCCAGGGCTGCACAACAACAAAGACCATAGCACTAGTTTTTTAATATTCTTGTTTAATTTCTGGTAGGGCAAAGATACATAATCAGGTAGAGAATATGTTGTGAGACATACATATTTTTCAAGACATCTTTCACATACAGATTTCAGAAGCAGTTGATGAGAGTCAGTTTGAAATGACATAAATACTAGAATATTTTATGGGATTCTTCTTATGAAGAAAGTCAATGCCTTACTAGAAAAAAAAATTCCCAGAAAGAATAGCTTCCCCAGATGGACTGAACCATAACAATGCTTCTGGTCATTCTTCACACAAGGACAATTTTGGACAAGTATCTTTGAGAAAACATAAAGTATTAACATTGCCATCTTGATTTGGTTATTAATACTTTTTGTTGATTAATCATAAGAACAAAACCATCCCAAGGCATCTGTTCAATTTTAAGTAAGAACATTTTTAAAGTTGGCTTTGACATGGTTACATTCTATGGACTCTCAATTCTCAGAATGGTAAGAATTACCAGAATTATTACCTAGGAAAAACTGTCTTAAAATTGAAAATGCTGATGTTGAGAAATAAAGCTCACATTATAAAACTTTATCTTTTATTCTTTTTTGCCTTCAAAAAATTTAAGTGACCTCCTACTTGACTTTACAAAAGTATACAGTATTGATTTCTGTTGTTGTTGCAGAACTCTGCTCTTCGAGGGATTAAAATGAGTGGGGTACTTTATCCACAAAGAGCAAAATGAGAAGCTATGGCACAATCACCATATTTTATCCAAAACCACAGTAATCAGCTCATTAAATGTCCTGATTGCTCCTTAATAAGCAATAACTTCTCTAGGGACTAGTCTGCCCAAATAACCTACCCAAAGAACGTGATATGGTATCTCACAATGCTTGCTCCTGAGGAGCATTCTGACGGTTCTTCCTCCAAGAGAGATTTGCTTGTTTTCTGTCATGCCATAAGGATTTCAATATTCTTCATCAAAACTCTAACTCAAATGCATCAGTTCTTTGTGGTCTTCTGATACATAGTCCCTTTTTCACGTGTATGCATCAATTGCAAATACCATGTGTTGGGCCAGGTTTACTGCATGTTTCAAAGTAACATGTTTGGTCTTCTGCGTAAAATAATCCTTCAGTATTGCAACTCCGGGCTTTTTTTCTTTCTTTCTTTTATTTTGGCTTGAGAAATGCTGAGCATGCCATTCACTTTTAGTTTTCAAACTCCAGATTTTTGCATATTTCATAATAACACGGTACCTCCTTGAGCCACTACTAGAAGTTTTCTGTTGAGGTCTAGTACTTTATCATTATTCCGTTCACTTTAGCTACTCTGACTCAAGAGCGAATTTTAGAGTCACTTCTGACATCTAGTTTCTTTTTCTTTTTCTTTTTTTTTTGGGCGGGCATCACTGCCCTCAGGTGGTGGGAGTAGGAGGCCCAGCCTTTGCTCCGTGGAGCTGGAATCGAACCTCCATCCCAGTGGGCCGCAACCACTATGCCACCGGGGCTCTATTTTTCTTTATTTCTTGTCTTTTTAATTACTTTTTAACTTCTTCATCTGTGCTGATCATTCCATCATCCTACAAATCATCTGGTTTTCATTGTTTAGTTTTTAAGGTTTCTTTTCTTGAACTGATATTTAACAGTATATGAAATATAATATCAGCTGTGCTTTAGACCTTGATGAATTGCCTTCTTTATTAAGCTCCAACCTAAACTTGCATATGGATAATTGGTGGTCTGATCAACAGTCAACACTGACTTTTTTTTTTTTGCTTGAGATAGTGTTTGTCTATTTCCTTTTTCCACAAATGTGGTTAATATAATTTCTGTGTATGCAGCTTGTCTTTTGAAATAAAGAAGTCACCACTGCATAAAGATGTCACCACTACAACAAAATTATATCATACAATCTTGCGATTTGTTCCTATTACTGAGGTAATATTTTTCCAACTACTTACTTTACCTCAATGGTTTCAACATTTGCATTCCAATCACTTGTAATTATCAATACATGTTTGATCAATTCCAGACACACACAGTTGGTATACTTCTTCAATTTGTGGTTCATCACTGGCTTTATGCTTGCTGTATAAATTTGAATAATAGCCATAAGACAGGTTTTCTTCACAGTTATATGAATATTTTCCTCTCATAGACAATGTTGTGCATCAACAGATAGAGCTAGAAGTGTTCTTTTGCATTATGAATATGCAGCTTTGCTTTTTGAATGCATTTCTTATAGTTTGAATTGCATAAGCAATTACTTATGCAAACAGTAATTTGACTATCCAGTTCAGAAGAGTTCATTTAGTCCATTTCACCTCATTGATTACCATGATATCAATCATTGTGCCTTCCATTTCATTTTTAAAAAATCCTAATTTTTCTTTATTCTTACTTCATGCATTCTATATTCAGATTATTAATAAATGCTATAGCAGTTTCTCCTCAGTTTTTCGTCTGTCTGAATTTTGTTTATTGTGCAACTTTCATGTGCATATGCAAAAATAGAAAGTAGCAGGATTTGGGCCAGGGACACCTTAGTAATCAAATTTGTTCTTTAATAGCTTAAAGAAGTCTTGCACAATAGATTTGCCTAAGGCAACCCATTGATTTCTTTATTTTTTCAACAGTTTGAAATATAGTTCACATATCATACAATTTCAATAGCATCAAAAAGAGTTATACAATCATCATTGCAATTGATTTGAGAAAATTTTCTTCATTCTTGAACTCATCATTATTAGTTCATCATTTGACCTTCCCCCCTTCATTTCCAACCAATCCTGTTATATCCCTAAGGCACCATTAATCTAGTCATTATATCTGTAGATCTACCTGTCCTAGAATTCACATATTGAAAAAATCAAAAGTGAATAAAACTATTACAAGGATAAAAATGTAAAACAAAAAATGTAAAGCAGTTATAATACTCAATGGAAAAAGAAAGCAGATGTTATTAAAAATTAGAACAAATTCAAATGGATCTTATGGGTGATCAGATGACAGGATACTAGATTTTAAGCTAATGTCATCTGAAAGAATTCTCTTTTCAATACATCCTGCATGTTCGCAAAGCTCTCTACATTTCTGGGCCAGGTTCAGAGTGGATTCACCAGAGGCTTAATTCACATGTCTTTCTCCTTTATTCTTGAGAAAAATCGAAACAGCTTTAAAATGGGTCAAAAAGGAGATCAAAATATGAGATGATGCATTTTGATAGAAATATGATTGCCATAGATGGCTTTACAGTGATCTCCATCTGATAGCAGTCCATGTTTTTTTTGCATCAAAAGGAATTTGACAGAGACAATCTTTGTGGATCATCTGCAAATGGATTTGGGGCTTCTACTGTCATTCACAACCTTCTGCAAGCCAGGTGTTGACAAGTTAGGCTTTCATGCTGTTCAGTCCTTTAGAATTGCATTATATTATTTATAAGCCTGGGATCATTGAAACTCGTGTGCTTCTCCCATGTGGACCTAGCTGACCATTCACTTAGATGTCTGCTTATTTGAAAACAAATCTTTCAAGCCGCACTCCTTAGTCACAGGTAGCTGGAAACCATTCAGTTTCTTCAGTACATGTTTTGCAGCAATTATATTTTCAGTGATCAGTTCGTGAGGCCAAACATCAAGCAGGATTGTGTTTTTGTTTTTGTTTTTTTTGGCATCACTGCCTCTGGTGATCGTGGGCGCTACCCAGTGCTGCTCCTGAGAGCAGCCACTGGATTTGAACCGCCAAGCCCGCGGGCCCCAGTCCCACACTCAACCACTTACACCACCGGGGATCAGCCTCCGGATTGTGTTCTAGGGAATGACTTGTTGATAGAATAAAGTGCCAGCCCCAAATCCATTTATTCGCCAGGGCTTTCTGATAAGGCAACTCTTCTAATAGTATTAATTCACAGCAGCAGAGTCACACCTATTAGATTAATAAATGTGCTAATGACACAAGCAGTGTATTATAATAGTAGCATATGTTAAAAATTGGGCATTGAATAAGGAAGACAGGAATATTTGATGCATTTGTATCATGGTGAAGAATAGTATTAAAAGTATCATGGATTGCTGAATACACAAACAGATCTTTATTGAAAGAAATATGGCTAGAGTGAACCTTAGAGGCAATCAAGATAAGACTTTTTTTTTCTTTTTTCTATTTTTTTTCGGTGGGGGGGAGACATCACTGCCCTCAGGTGGTGGGAGTAGGAGGCCCAGCCTTTGCTCCGTGGAGCTGGAATCGAACCTCCATCCCAGTGGGCCCCAGTTCCGCGCACAACCACTACGCCACCGGGGCTCAGCCCAAGACTTTTTCTTATATATTTTGAACATACTGTCAGAAGAGACTAGTCCCTAGAGAAGAACATCATGTTTGGTTAAGTGGCAGAACAACAAAAAAGAGGAAGGAACTCGAGGGGAGGAATTGACACAGAGGCTGCAACAATGCATTCAGGCATAAGAACAATTGTAAAGGTGGCACAGGTCCATAAAGCATTTAATTCTTTGGGGCAAAAAGTTGCTAAAGGTCATAATGAGTGTGATGGAATATGACAACAACTTCAGATAATTATGGATCTTCTCATTTTCTGTCATTTTCCCTCAGTTTCATTCAAGTCATTATGGTCAAGTTTACTTTAAGAAAACAGCTCTTTCCTGGCCACATTTTGTTACTCTTCCAACATGAGGGACTCCTATTTTGAGACTACCGCAGACCATGTTTTTCTGCTGTACATGATATTTTTAGTGACTAACCCCTCAGAAATTGCCTTTTCTTCTTCCCTAGATTGTCTCAGTCTAGAAATTCTGCAAACTGCCCCCCACAGGTAAGCCTGTAGTTATTTGAAACACTGGTGGGTTAGTTTCCACCAACTCAGTAATATACAAGCTGCTGCAGTATGGCACGCTAACAGATATATTTTTAAATTCATGTAAGATATACTTATTGCATGAATGTATTTATTCATATCCATCTATGAATTTAAAAGAATAGGAAAATAGAAATTAATACCTGTATAGATTTAATTTGAAATAAGATTAAGAAAATCTTCATATTGGAACCTAACAGATTTGTTCTTAACATTCAAATCTTCCTCACATTCATCTTCCTGTAATAAATACTACTGCCTAGTCTACTCACATTTCCTCTTGTTACTGAGTTGAGAAAATATTCTTTAGTCTAAAGCATTTATATTATGCTACCACATCAGTTTTCTTATTGCATTATATGAGTTCTAATTAATCCATTTCCACTTCCATATAGTCAATTCTGATTTCTAGATAACTCAAAGGACAGAAGAGAACTGTTCTTATAGGGTTTCAAAAACTATAGACTCCTGTGGAAATTCCTAAAACACTGCAACCTTAATTCATCCACAGCACTAAAGTTTTCAAACTTGTCCATTGTCTTTTTATGCAAGTATTACCACTAGGATATATTTTCCATGACAGTAAGTTAAGTATCATACTTTTATCATTTATCATTTCATTCCAAACTGTTGCTTGATGATAAATGCAATATATATTTTAATAGTACATAAAAAGGAGGAAGTGAAAGGTATAAAAAAAGAGAGAAGGAAGAATGAATCACAAAAACATCAATAGTAGTTAATTTTTCGCATTGAAATTTTGTAATCTGTAAACCATAGATTCACTATATTAAACATGTATCATCCTTTAAATACCATGATATAGGATGGATAATAAGATTTGGTGACTGAAAAATAATTTTAATTTGATAAAAGTATTCAGCATTATTAGAGTTTATGAGGTAACATTTTAAAACCTTTATTTTAATTTCTCCAAATACATTGAATGTATTATTAATATATAACAATTTTGTAATAATCAGTGTTATATTCTATGCCCATCATTTAACAATGGTGTAACTTGAGATAATAATAGTTTTGTCTTATTTTTAAATGATATAAAATGAAGTTTGTAATACAGTTAAAAGATAATATTTGCATTTTCAGTAGTACATACATATTGGCATTCTCTATTTTTAAATATTAAATCTACAATATCTTATAAGAATGATGAAGACTCACAGAATTTTATAAATGATGAAATTATTTTAAATGCTTCCATACATTTGCAATTTATAAGCATATGATGTTTATGAAATGTTTCAAAATTTGATAGATTAATTTGTAGGAATAATTTACTCATGTATTATTTGCATATGTATGAAAGATAATACTCATGTAGACATTAAAGAATAATGGACCAGAAGTTTTTCTATGGGAAATAAATAATTGGATTATCCTTTGCATATGAAATCGCATTTTATTAAATGAAACAAGTCAATGGAGATATAGTGATCTTGCATATTTCAGACCAAGTATACCACCTGGTTTCCTCTTATTTCAAAGCTAGTATGTGGCTGATGAGCGCTAAATTTATCGTGGGGTACATGTTTGGCTGCTAACTTTAAGGCTAGAATCAACCTAATGGCAGTAAACTTGATTTTGAGTTTTGTATGATGTGTATATAAAAATATTCTCTTAAACACTTGATATTATGAACTTTCCTAAAAATAATTCAAATCTAAAAGTGGTTCCAAATATTCTAACATAAGTCAATGTTTATCAATATAAATTACACTGTTAATTTACAAACCTGGTAATTAGGAAAAAGTTTATAAATTAAATAGAATCTGATTATATAAAATAATAATATGAATTTTTTTACAAGATTGATATACACATGAAATTATTTCCATGGGAAACATACCATTTAAGATCATGTGAAAATTGACTACATGTGTTCACACACACAAACATATATGCACCCATTTCTCTGAAAAATATTTTAGACTGTTACAGAGTAAAATAAGTTGGCAAACAACTTCACTGGTTTTCAGTTTTAGGTTGAAATATGATAGCAAGCATTGTTGAGTAAAAATATAGTCTGTATATATCTCTCTTATATATGTGTATGTATTTAATTTTGTAAACATATCTTTATTTGATAGACACATTTTTGTACCCATGTAACTGAATAAAGTACACAATATCTTTTGCTTTCTTTTCAGGTTATATATATATATATGTATATTTCTAATTATGTGTATAAAGTCATGCTTGATAAAGTTGGTCATCAGCAAAAAATAGAAATTCCCTCAACACCATGAATTTACAAAGTGGCTATCTGAACTAAATCATGACCATTGTGATTATATTACAGGGCGAGCAGTGTCTTTTAGTTGTACATATCTTCCTATGAGTTTATTGATTCAAGAGCACCTAAGAACAACACATATAATGGGTCAGGCTTATGACTCAGAGGTGAATGATTCCAAGGTCAGCAGTTCAGATAGTGGGCTGCTGATGACTCCCAAGGTCATCAAACCATTTGTTGGCACTTTGGCTCAAGTTCAATGTACCAGAGGTCAGTGAACTAGATGCACGCCTGAGGTAAAGTGTGAATGGCAATGTTTTCCAATGAAATTCTCATAAGACAGCTCTTGTTGCTCTCAAATATCAAGAGTTGTATATTTTCAATGAAAGCTTTTGTTAAAATCCCTTGGCAAAATTTTTCTGGTTTTCTCTCACTGGCAATGGCATTTTTCAATTCTTAAAACTTTGACATCAAATGGTTTTTTGACCACATGTCTACTTTCAGAAAATGTATTCAGAATTGCTTTGAAGTTCTCATAACTTTTTGAACTGACATCTCTGCCTTGATTTATCTGACCCAGTAGATCTCAAAACAACTGTTTTAATGTGACAATGCTCTCTGGATTATATCAATAAGTCCTAACATATCTGTAGTTATACTTCATTCCATCAGATTATCTTCTTTAACATTAGTTGAGCTGAAAAGACTAGTAGAAAGATGGTCTGTTTTAAATAGTTTATCATTGTTCCATGCTTTCAGCACCGATTGAACTGAAAGCTTGCTGAAGTCAAGATGTTCACTTAAGGGAATCCAGGAAAATGAAGGCCAGATAGAACCTCTGGTAGAACTCTCCTTGCCCAAGATGAAGACCATCAGGTATGGACTCAAATTCTGGGAATTCAGACACCAAACACTTTTATTGACACTCAGGAATATTTTGAATTTCCATTCCTCCTTTTTTTACCCCCAGGGACTCAGCATAGCAACTAGCACTTGCACCCCCTTATCTCATGTTTTTGGGACACTTGCTGTGCAAGGGAATCTTCCTCTTTTAAATACTCTCAAATTGGAATCACCATTTTGCCTAGAATCCCTATCCACATCCCTCTCTGACTTTTGGAAATCCTGGATGGAATCTGGAACTTGCAATGAGTGGAGATGAGCCTCCATAGCCCTATATTATCAACCAATCCATACCTCCCCTCCCCCCACAACTCCATGAAGAAGTTCAGTATAATGATCCTTAGATACCTTGTCTAGTCTCACCTAGAATCTAACAGGTGAGATTCTATCTTGCTATGGTAGTCCAGATGCACAACTTGAGGTGCTATTGAAGTGAACAGATTTTAAGCAGGACAATATTTACTGCGGGGGTGGTGGTTCTTGATTAAAAATTTGGTTTACATGGACCAACAATAATGTCATAGATTTCAAAAATAATATTTTAATATATTACTTTTATTTTAAAATGCCATGGGACCTTGTTAAAATGTTAAAAACCAGGAAATCTGGTCACCTTACTACAAACACAGTAATACAGATCAACTGAACTCTCCCTCTATTATATACTGAGTTGATAAGTAAGCCAGGTATAATATTAAGTATACCTCCTTCTACTAACTCAAGACCACAATCCTCTCTCCCAAGTGAGACACACACTCATGGATTGAACAAGTATTACTACACTTCTTAAAATCACCACTTCCAATTTATAAAGAATTATTATATTTACCAAGATGATGAATAATTCATACCATCAATAAAACCCTCCTCTAAAACCCCTATCCCCTAACTGTTCTACCCACCCAAATATAGCATCCCTTCCTCATTTCCACACAAGATGATTTCCAGTTTCTGTCTGATCTTCTTCCTGCGACCCAAAGAAGCAAACAATGCCATTGACACAACCCAGAACCCAGAACACCATCTTATTGGATCACTTAGTTGGATCACAACAACCAGAAGCAGTTACAAAAAAAATCAAGAGAAACAAAAGTGAACAATTGAACAACACCCAAACCAAATGGAATAAACAGAAAAAGATGTCACTAACTCTGAGAAAGAGAATATAGGAGAATGAATTTTAGTAATGTACATAAGATCTGAGCATTAATCTTGAAAAAATAGAAATTGAAATCCTAAGAGGATAACACCCAAATGAAACTAGTAAGGAAGTAAGCAATCAGCAGAAAGAGAAAGAAAAAAATAAACCCTGGTACAAGAATTGCTGTGGCAGAGTGGAAGAAAAGGAAAATTAAATCACTGAACTCAAAGACACCCACATAGTCTTTGCCAAAACAAAATAATCAAACTTAAAAACAAAAGAACCTGAAGAAAGTCTGAGGATGGTGAGGAACTCAATGGAGAGATAAAATGCATATCTGATTAGAATAGCATAACAGAAAGAAACAAGTCTTCACATATACAGGAGGCAAATCCATGAAATAAAGATTCCCCAGTATCACAAAGGAGAAGATGGCAAAACCCTAGGAAGCAGAGAGAAAAGGATATCAACCACTGTACCGCTCTCCCCACAAAAAAAAATAAAACACACACAGAGACATATAGTAGTCAAACTATCCAATTTAAAGCATAAGGAGAGAATCTTGAGAACAAAAAGAAAAACAGAGGTAATTCCAAAGGTAAATAGATATGAATAAGGTCATACTTCTTCACAAAGACCATGGAAACAAGAAGAAAACGGAACAACATTTTCAGAAAATTGAAAGGCAAAAAGTGACATCCAAAAATAATATATCCAGCAAATATGTAGAAATAAAAGTATTCACAAACAAGGAAAATTTTAGAGAATTCATAAAAACAAAACCAGCAGTACAAAAATATTATTATATTTTAACATAAGAAAACCAATAATCAAAGCACTCAAACTTGAAGGCAATATAAGTCATAACATCAATGAGAAGTCAACTGAAAACAATACACATATACTACAGATGAAGTAGGGAAAGTAAAGACATGTATAAACTCTCCACATCCTCCAAAAATTAAAAAATAAAATTAGAAGGAAATTACCAGGCCCAAATAAAACAAGATGATAGGAATTAATCTATATTTAGAATAGAACTGAATGTAAATGGACTAGATGTGTCAATCAAAATACAATTAGTAAGAGACTAGATTAGGAAATAAGATCTTTTAATCTGTTGCCTTCAACAGACACATCTCAAACTCACAAACAAGAATAGACTAAGATTCAAATGATGTTTAAATATTTATTAAACTAGTAGTAAACAATAAAAAATAAAGCAGGGGTGCTAATATTAATCTCTCCAAATTAAATTTTAAAGTAAATGATATGAGAAACAAGAATGAGCATTACTGTAGGATCAAAGGACAAAGAGATTAAGAGCACATGACCACATTAAATAATATGTACACAATGAAAGACCTTTGAAATGCATCAAACAAATCCTCAAAGAGATGACAAGAGAAGTCACTTGATCAACAATAATAGTAGAAGACTTCAAAACACCACTTTCAAGGAAAGAAGGATCAACAGTAAGGAAACTCAATAAAGATACTGAAAGGCTGAAAAATGCAAATAAAAAAATGCAACCAACCTTCTAGATATTTACAGAGTCCCCAACCAACAGCAAAAACAAAACATTTTCTTCTACAATGTAAGTCTCATATTGTAAAATAGACCACATGCTGGCCATATAGCAAGTCTTAACAAATTCAAACATATACCCCATCCCAAGACACAGGACCCTCACTGAACCATCGCACTACAGGGGACAACACTGGAAGCACAGTGTGGGTATTGTGCCCAATCTGACTCCATCACCCTGGGATGAAGCACTAACTGCATGCAACACAGCAGCAAACATATCCCTGGATGTGGTCGAGCAGATAGGGCCTCGATCACGAAGACTTCTTAGCTATAACCACATACCTTGTGGCAATGAGGTGATAGGCCTAGGAGTTCAAGACTATAGTTTGGGAGCATACCAAGGTCCGTTGGTCTAATATAGCCCACAATGACAATGTTCTGTTTTACATTACTCACTTTCGTGAGCAGTGAGTGACTGGAGGGCCAAAAGCTCACAGGCAGCCATCAAAGATGCCACTCTCTCTCCCTGTCGGTGAAATCACGGACACACGGGATGATGCAGTCCCATGAACTGTAGGGCCATGCAAACATTAGTCTCCCTAACCCTGGGACCAGGAGAACTCGAGGGCACCTGGCTGCCACCACTATCTTCTTTGAAAGGTCTCAAAGAGAGTGGAAGACACACGCAGAGCAAAAGATTAACAAGCGCAAAAAAGACCAAGCTTCCTGGTTACCTAGAGACCGGTGGAGACCCCAAGATGATGGCCCTTAGCCACACCTTAGTCAGGTCTGGAACGGAACTCGTGAACTTGCCTTGATGGCTACGTGACAGCTGAAAGAGCCAAACATACACGAGTCAAACCTCTTCAGATGTTGGTAAATGCTGTGCTTGACTGCATTAATGGCCTCTCTCTCTCTCTCTCTCTCTCACCATTCCCTTTGCCATGTTCCCTGCCATACTGCCATAAGTAGGAAGGGCAGCATCTTACTTCCCTTCCCTTTGACTGGTCAAGGGTCCTGCTTTGGCCACTAGAATGAGCGAGAAGTGACAGTGTGTGCACCGCCTCCTGACCACATGTACTAGAGCTTCGAGTAGACCTGAAGACTTTGTTCTAACCCCGCGCCTGGCTCGTTCCTCTGCCATTGCCATGAGAAACTCATACCTGGAGTAGCCTGCTGGACCCAAAGGCAAGGTCTGAGGCCAGGAGCAGAGAGAGATGTCCCAGCTAAATTCACCCAACCCAACCCAGCCCTCGGCAGACGTCGAGTCAGTAGCTGATGGACCCAGCCCAACTCGCTGCTATCCAAGTTGCCCCTCGAGCTAGAACAATAAGTAACTGTTGCTTCAAGGTACTGTGCTCCCCCTCAAAGCTAACCAATGCAAGTGTTAAAGAGGAATTAATATGACACAGTCGAAGGGTTGGCTTCACGCTGCCATTTGAGTCCATTCTGACTCACAGAGACGCTATAGGACAGAGTAGAATTGCTTCCGGAGATTTCTGAGACTGTTAACTATTTACCGGAGCAGAAGGCCTCCTCTTTCTCCCTAGTAAAAGGTTATAGAGAATAGTCTTAAATATCTGTTCATGGAATTGGGGACCAATTCCCAACAGCTTCCTTGTACACAGTTATCTTTAAAACATAGCACACTGAAGAAGAAAAAAACAAGCATAGTTAGTGTATAAAGAGGTTCTTCTGTTCATATCTGACACCCTCATTATTTTTATTACTCACTCTTCCTGGTAATTAAATGATCCATGAATTACCAGGATGGTAATTTAAACCATCTTCTCAGACCACACACACTCACACACTCACACACACACAAAGACGAGAGGAAACACATGGAGATTCAATAACACACTCAAAAAGAGACCAGTTATGAATCCAAAAATAAGTTGAAATGTGAAGGATCTGAGAAACAAATTAGAATGATAGCACAATATACCATAACCTGTGAGACACAGAAAAATCAGTTATCACAAGTCAGATTTTAGCAATCTGTGAAAATTGTGTTTTAAAGCTGATAAAATAATTTTCAGCACCTTGACACATCATGTAAATAATTGGAAACAGAAACACAGCAAAAACCATACAACAGCAGAAAAAAAAACATAAAAGTTAGGTCAGAAATAAATAAGCTGGAAAATAGGAAAATAATGGGAAAAATCAATAAAGCAACAAGTTGGGCATTGAAAGAATCAACAAAATTGATACCACTAGAAAGGTTAACAAAGGAAATGGAACTTTTGATGAGATTAGAATCAGAGATGAAACATATCATTACAAAAGATCTAAATGAAAAAGAAAAATAATGACCCACTATTTCAAAAGATTGTCTTTAATCACATTTGACAAGACACATGACATGGAAAATACTTAGAAATGTAAATTCACCTTAATGCAGATGGCAATTATAAACTTGAAAAGACTCAAAGCTAAAAAGAAATAAAAACTTTCAACTGAAAAAAGACCAGGAACAAATGGGTTCACAGGAGAATTCTACCAAGTCATCAGAGAAGATCTAACATCAATTCAAGAAAATTATTCCAGAATTTAGGAAGGGATAATAAACTCCCAAATTCATTCTACAAAGCTAGCATAACCCTGATAACTAAAACTAGGCAAAGACCTACAGAGATGGAAAACTACAGAATAATATACCTCATGAAATCAGATGAAAAGTTTCTCAAAAAATTCTGGCCAATAGAACCCAACTCCATAACTTAGAAATCAATACATCATGATCAAATGTTCCAGAAATACAAGGAAGATTTAACTTTGAAAAACAAGTAATGAATCTCCATGTAAATAAGATAAAGAATAAAAAAGATAAGATCATATCAACAGATGCAGAAAAGAAAACATTTGACAATATGAGGAAAAAAAGGGAAATTTCTAACCAAAGTAACTAAAAGCTAATATGGCATTCTATGGGGAAGACCTGGATATACTCACACTGAGTATGAGAACCCAACAATAATGTCCCTTATATGCATTTTTCAACATTATGATGGAAGTCCTAGCCAGAACCATATTCCAACAACAGAAATTAAGAGAATAGAATTGGGAAAATAAGTACAACCTTCACTGTTTGAAGAAGATATGATTTTATAGAGAGAGAACCCCAAATTCTCCACACTATAATTTTTAGAAACAATTGAGGAATTTTGTAAAATAGCAGGATATAAGATTAACAGGCAGATACCAATTGGCATCAAGACAAAATAAACCATTTCCAATAACCACACAAAAGTTTAAATACTTAGGAGTAATTCTAACCAAAGAACAAAAATATATGCACAAAGAAAACTAAGGAATATTATTACAAGAAGCCAGAAAAGTCCTACACAAACGGAATAATATACAATGTTCATGGATAGGAAGACTCAAGATTGTGCAAGGGAAAATACTACGTAAAGCAATCTGCAAATTGAATGTAATCTAAATCCAAATCCCATTATCTTTCTTAATAATGGAATAAAAATTAATTACCAGTTTAATATAAAGAGGGAAGAAGCTCAGGATAATTAAAGAACTTCTCAAAAAGAACAAATTCAGAAGTCTTGTACTACCTGACCGCAAAATGTACCACACAGCCATAATGGTCAAAACAGCCTGAATTGGTGTAATGATTGATACAAAGGCTGATGGGACAGGAGAGAAAATCTAGATATAAAAGCATCCCCCTGCACACAAATGATGTCAGACAAAGGTTTTATAAGCATTAAGTGGGAAAGGCATAATCTTTTCTATAAATGGTATTAGAAAAACTGGCTATCTCACTGCAAAAGAGTGAAACAATATCCCATGTAAGAAGGATAAACTCAAGATTGATCAAAGATCTAAATGTAAAACCCAAAGCAATCAGGATCATCAAAGAGAAATTTGGGACAGATCTAAGGGCACTGCTGCAGGCATACAGAGACTACTAGATATAATAAAGGAAACACAAAGAGTGGAAGATAAAATTGATCACCTGGAGTCAGATCGACAAGGGAGGGGAGGGAAAATGACCTCACAGGGGCTGCTATGCAAAACCATTCATATCAGGCTACTGATTCCTAAGGCTACTGTTGGGAAAGTCAAGTTAGGACTGGGGAAATGGAGCACACGTATGAGAGAAGACAAGTACATATCTTTTGTTAGTACAGAGGGAGGGCCAACTTATAAGTGTGTAAAAAAATAAAAGAATGATAATATTTTTAAGAACTAAAATGGGGAGTATGCTTTCACAAGCCACATTAGACTGACATTCTGTACATACCCTGTGTACACAGGATAGAACACAAGGACATCATATCCTGGAGCATAACATACTCCAAAGGACATGATCCAATGTGGCAACTTCACCGGGTGACTTAGACTCTACTGAAACATACTTGTAACCTGAGGACTTAAGAATGAAATCACATGGTGTGTGATAAAACAGAAGAAAACTATACCAAGAGTAGCCTTTGTTGGTAGACTAACATTGCCTTAGCACATCAAAGTTTTAATACTTTTAATAGCACAGTTTTAATATTTGCTGTATTAAACTCAAAATATACATTATTTTGGCAGATCTGTTGACATTATCAATGAATATTATTGTAAGTTTTGTGTAACAGCCATCTCCAATTATTCCTGTAGAAAAGGGTTCATCCATATAAGAATTTATTTTGTACAACTCAATAATTCAGGCAATGTAATATGTCATTAGCCTACACTGATTCAATCTCCTCTCAAGAGCATTTTAAAAATAAGTATCATGGACTAATCAATGACATTATTTACAGAAGATCCTTATGCTGGAAGGAGATGATCAATACAACTCTGCACTGGAAATTAACAGAAAGGTCTCCAAGGGGAATCGACATAGGCCCAGGAATGGATTTGAGACTCACAGTTAATCCTACGTCTAATCTTAGAAAAATGAATTCTTATCACATGGCTCTGCTTGATACTCTCCTTCAAAATAACCATGGAAGATAAGGTTACTATAGAAAAATATGGTGAAGAAATTAAATGGTGCCTGATTATCAGATAAAATCACACCTGGGGGTTTTGAGGTACTTGTTTCCCTCTAAATGAGATGTCAACTAAATCCACATGAAAGAAGCAAATTAACATCTATGACCCAAATATTTCAAATTATATAATCCAAATATGATGTAGAGAATAGTGTCAGAGCTTAAAATTTTAGATTCTGGTTTGTAGGTGGTTATGAATGACAAGGAGAGTCCAGAATACATTTGTGAAATCCATACAAGAAGTAAACTTTCAGTAATTTTCCTCTATCCATATGTGAGAGTTGAGAATAAATGTATTATCAAACACAGAGCATTGAAGAGATGTCTAAAATAGATTAAAATTGTAAAACCAACTTGAAATGTTTTAAAATGAAAAATGTTCATCTAAAATTGAAAATGTTGAATCATGTTAGATAATATCTTAGCTTCATCTCCTTGGCAATTTTTTTTTATCTTCCCCCAACCCACAGTTTCACTATTTATTGATATTAACTATATTGGTCTCTCCATCTTTAATAATTTTTAGGTCTTTCTGAGTTAGTTTAAAATGCTTAGTCTATCTAAAGCCTTTGTTTAATATGTAGCATCAATCTCATTCACTTTCACCAAAGCTACTATGGTTGGTACACATCTATTGGAGTTTCATAAAATATTTTATACTACTGCTAACTTCAAAACAATTTTCACTCCTTACCAATATGACCCCTATTTTGAAAGGATCTTGTGTGCATAATCTGCATAATCACTTTAAAGAAGATTTAAATAAAGAAGATTGTCTCTATGAAGTGAAAGTTAAAGATGTCCTATATCCTTTCACAGAAGAGATGAGCCACAAGGAAGTTATGATCCAGTCAGAGTGAAGTATTGCACCAATGAAACACATCTTTCCTCTAGTCCTTTAATGCTTCATTCCCCCCATATCATGACCTCAATTCTACCATACAAATTGGATTAGAGCAGAACATGAACACTGTTATAGGTAAGAGATTAAAATTACCACAACACAGGAAATTCAGTACAGTTCAACTCCTCAGGGCCAACAATGAGACTAGGAGGAAAAGTGGAAGTGGGTGGAGAAAAGGGGAATGGATCACAAGGATCAACATATAACCCTCTCCAGAGGGACAAACAAGAGAAAAAAGAATGAAGGGCAACAAAGGATAATGTAAGATATGAAAACACTACTCTATAACTTATTAAGGGTTCATGAGGGAGAGTGGGTGGAGGAAGGTGGGGAAAATAAGGAGCTGATACCAGGGGCTCAAGTATAAAGAAAATGTCTTGAAGATGATGATGGCAGCATATGTACAAATGTGCTTGGTACAATGGATCAATGTATGGATTGTGATAAGAGATGTAAGAGTCCCCAATGAAAGCATTCAATAATAATAAAAAGGTGTCTTAAATGCTCAGCTTTCCCAAAATGAAATACATTTCATCTTCTCTACTATTCTCTATATATTGCTGGAATTTGTTTCAATGCATCAAATTGCTCAGAACCATCAAGCAAGGGGCTCATGTGGGTGAGGAGTTTCAAAAGTCTAAAATTCATTGTTCAGATGTCAATCTGGAAAATTCTCCTCACTCATTTGATTTAAGCAGCTATCAAATTCCAATGAATAAATCGGATGATAGACTATTGAACAATAAGGCATGCAAGTTGGAAAATAATGTCAGATGAGAGGATACAGAGTCAATTGGATCTCATTAAGTATGGTTACAGAGAAAGAAAGTGGTCTAAAGCAAACTAAGATGTTTGAATTATTTGGTTATAAAAACAAAGGAATGCAATTGGACTCAAATTGCACAAAACAACTCTCCAATTACTGAGTAAAGGTTTTTTTTTTTTTTAATTAAGGTTTTCTAGGAAATGAAAGCAAGTTTGAATATATTTTCTGAGAGTTGCTTTGTTTTTTTTTTCTTACATTATGTCAGTTCATGTAATCATGTCAATTTAAGGATTGGGAGTGTAGGGGTGGAGTCTAGCCTGTCAATCTGGAGATAGCCAATGAGACCTCTGTGTAGGCATGACTTTGTCCTGAAGCTTCTGGGAAATCTCATGGTACTCTTTCCCCTTGGAGGTACTCTATTGACAAGATAAAAGACTCAGTTCCTGGAGCAGACATTGCAGTTGACAAGACACATGACTGTATGATGATAGATGCTGAGTTCTGGAAACTGGATGAGCCAGAGGAGAAATCACATGGGTTTACCCTCATGGCACCAGACCTCTGAAGACAGAAAAGCCACAAGGAACCCCTTCCAGTGCTGAGATGCTTGGGAAGCTACAGAGTCCCCTGCCTGTTACTAGGATGCATCTACCACCATGGATCTATACCCCGCATTCACTGGCCAGTGATTATCCTGGCATCAGCACATGCGCCTCATGAATCTGAAGAAGATTTTATAGACTGGGTATCAGACATATAAACTAATATCAGACTTGTGGACTTAGACTGGATTGGGTTAGGATGCTTTCTCAATGTTCCATTCATGTTGCATACAAAGCTTTTCCTAATATTCATAAGTGTGTCTATGAATTTGTTTCTCTGATCTACTTGGACTAACATACCTGTATTTGCAATGACCTTTGGTTTCTTCACGTCTGATGTTCTTGATGTTGTTCCAGAGTTCAAAGGCATGTTGTCATTAATGTTTAAAGCAGCAAATCTATTCTTGAAATGTTCCCCCCCAAATAAAAAACTTGACATTAATTCTAGAGAAGCGAAGACATATGAAATAAATCATGAAGTAAAAAGGCTGAAAAAGTTCAAATGGCAACTCTCAAAGACAAACTAAAATAAAATACAATATATAGAGATCTAGAGTGATAAAACTTAAAAGGGATCAACATACTCTGGGATCAACATAAATAGGGATCCACCTATTTTAAACTAAAAGAATGTAAGAAAAAATCAGCCCTCAAGTTGAAATATTGAAGGATTCTATGGGTAAACTATTCAATGATGCAGGAAAAGCTCAAAAGAAGGTAGAAATAATACATGTCATTATACCAATAATAATTATTTAATATTCAAACTTTTGAGTGGTATATGAGAAAAATCAATGGGGCTGATGAAGGAGTTTAAGCAATGCTAAAAGCACTAGCCAAAAATAGTCTCCCAGAATTTACTTAATAAAGAATGAAATGTTTAACAGATGATAAGAAGCTGAAAGCACACAGTAATCTATGCCTTGAAATTTGGACTATAGTTACTTGATGAACTAAGTGGAAAAGATCCATATTTAGATCTCCAAAAAAACAAGGGGTCCAAAAAGAATGCTGAATTTACAAAACGTATCACTAATGTTCCTTGCAATATATTTGTTGAAAATCATTTAACAATTTTTGTAGTAATACATTGACAGGGAGCTGCCAGAGGTCAGGTTGTATTCAGAAGAAAATAGAATAAGAATTGTCTTTTAAACTTCATATGGATCATTGTTTAAGTAGAGAATACAAAAAATATGTTTACTTGTGTTTTTAATATTGTTAACCATAACAAATTAATATAAGAAGAAGTGCCAAGGATAGACTTTGGGATCAGGGCATAGAACCCCATTGTACTTGACTGGAGGTGGGGTAGAGAGGGAATCGATTATAAGGATCTACATATAACCTCTTCCTTGGGGTATGGACAATAGGGGAGTGGATAAAGGGAAACATTGGACAGTGAGATACATGAGACAGTAATAGTAATGTATAAATTATCAAGGCTTTATGTGGGAGGGAACAATGAGGAGCTGATGCCAAGGGCTTAAATAGAAAGCAAATGGTATAAGAATGATTAGGACAATGGATGTACAAATGTGCTTGACTTAATGGATGTACATAGGTTTGTGATAAAATCTGTAAGAGCCCCTCAATTAAATGATCTTTAAGTAATATATTATATATTTAAAAAAAGAAGGAAAGAACAAACTCAGCATAGGTAGAAAGGAGGAACCAATTACAAGGATCTGAATAGCCTCCTCCCTCAACAGAAAAGTGAATGAAGGGAGACATCAGACAGAGTAAGAGATAAGAATATAGTAGTAATTTATAAATTATCAAGGGTTAAAGAGGGAGGGGTTAGTGGCGAGGGAGGGGGGAAATGAGTACTTGATACCAAGGGTTCAAGTAGAAAGCAACTGTTTTGGAAATGATGTTGGCAACAGATATACAAAAGTGCTTAACACAATGGATGGATGGATGGATGGATGGATGAATGGATGGATGGATATGAGTTGTATGAGCCCCCAATAAAATGACTTTTGAAAGAAATTAGTATAAGAATGGAAATTCCAGAACACTTAATTATACGCATGCAGAACAAGATTGGGGCATTACACTTGGAAGAAGACTCATTAACAGCCTGCAACATGCAGATGACACAACCTTACTTGCTGAAAACGAAAGGTTTGAAGCACTTGTCAATGAAAACCAAGAATGAAAGGCTTAGTTATGGATTGCAACATCAATGTGAAGTAGATCCATGTTATTAGAACCAAGTCATTGTGTAGCATTGTTGTAAACGGAGAAACATTTGAATTTGTTGGGGGTTTAGACCCACTGTCACTGTTGATGGAAGCAGCAGTCAAGAGAACAAAGATGCATTGCATTGGGTCAATCTGCTGTTTAATGGGTTGAAAAACAAGGATGTTACTTTGAGTCATAATATGAACTTGACCAACTCATGGTGTTTTCAAATGTTTATGAAAACTGGTCAGTACATTAAGGAGATCAAACTGAAGAATCAATATTTGCATTATGGTGTTGATAAAGAGTTTTGAAAATCCCATGGACTTCCAAAAGGACACACCAAGTTTTCTTGGAAGAAGTAGGGCCAAAATGCTCTCTTGAGGGAAGGAGGGGGAGACTTAGTCATTTGCCCTTTGAATAGTTCAAGAGAGATTAATACTGTTTGGTAAAGTAGCAGGTCGGTGAGAAAGAGGAAGACTTTCAACACGATGGATTGACACACGATAGTATCCATGGGATCAAATACAAGAACAATCATGTAGATGATGCACAACCGGGCTGTGTTCTGTGCAGTTGGACCTAGGGTGGTTTTGGATCCAAGCTGATTCGATGGTGTCGACCAACAACCACAGGGAAATAAAACACCTCTCTTTAGTGGTAGTCAAAATGATTCAGCACAAGACTATCATCTGCACATTATTCCTTGAAAAGGTGAGTCACCTATGTCACGGTGGTATCAATGATCTCATTCCATACTCTGTACACTCCCAGACTATCTTTATTTTGAATGACACCAAAGAGGATCTCTTCCAATCAATGGGCCAGATAGCTTTCTTAAACCTAGAAACGACTGCTTCCAGGGCTTCATCAACTTGCTGAAATATTTCAGTAAATATATGATCAACTTCCAAAGTTTTGCAAGCTTTTTTTCATATTTTTGGCCAATATTTTCTTTGTAGCTTGGACTACTATCTTCAGTGCCATTGGATCTTGATCAAACAATGCCTCTTGAAAAGAGGCTGGATATCTTTTGGGGGTCAGAAAGCCTCTTCCTTCTCCATAGGAGTAACCTTGACAAGTTTCCAGGAAAGAGCAAACGCAATCAGACCCCCTAGAAAGAAAGTACAAGATGCCAAACTCATGACAATAGATCTAAACACAGTCTGATCTGTCATTTGTATATAGTCATTAGAATATTAAACTTCTTTCTGGTCATAAACCCCTATATATAATTCAGGTTCCAATGAGAGCTTTAAATGAATATTTCATAATGATCCATAATGAGAGCAAAAATCTTGAAGCACTTCAAACATAATACCGAGCCAACTCTCTTTGATTGTTAAAATTCTCATGCACTTACAATGTTACTGCCATTGATCTAGACTCAGCTCCAACTAGCAATGCTCCCATGTGAGATTTTGAAGCTGCAAGCCTTTGTGAGAGCAGGCACCTCAATTTCATTCTGAAGATAGTTGGTATTTTGGAAACAATGAACTCGAAGTCCAATTCTTACCCAACAGTGCCACCAGGGTTCTAAATAGAGTTGATGGCAGCTAGTTTTTGTTATGTTTGTTTTTACAAAAATAGACCATAAAAGAATTGCTTACTTTACTTAATGGACTCATTTCTCCTTTTCAAGTTTTAGGATTCATAGCAAGTTGTTTATCATTTTTATTTCTACTCTACAGCACCTTTTCCCACTGTACTTCTACTGGATTTTTATGAGAAAAATCTAATCTTAACACAGTATCATCTATAGAAATTTCTTAACTTATATAATTTTATTTAAAAATTTAGTTGGATTTATTCAAGAAGTTGAAATTTGGCTAATTTAAGTATGACTTTGATACTCATAAGTTTAGAAGGCAACATAAATAATAGTAAGATTTTCCATGTAATAAAATTATATAGTGAGGTAGATTTTGATTTCTGTTCAAGAAATATTTAAACTGGAAAGATATAACAAACAACATTAATAATTACTTGCTATTTATATATTCTTGTAAATGGATTTGGAGTCCTATTGTCTGGAATAAATAAACATTGTCAAAATTGAAGAGATGACACTTAAATTGATTTAGGATATAAAATAAATAGCTTAAATTGCATAGTTATTTCTTGATATGCATTATTAAACATTTGCTTATAGAAA
Source organism: Nesogale talazaci (assembly GCA_004026705.1). NCBI lineage: Eukaryota > Metazoa > Chordata > Mammalia > Afrosoricida > Tenrecidae > Nesogale > Nesogale talazaci. Next base: position 45,012 of record PVJH01006092.1, read on the forward strand.
ATATAGAAGACTTAGTCATTACAAATTCTACAAAAATTTTGAGCTAGAGAGACATGAGCAACTAAGATGGTCCTTGCCAAGTCACACAAACTTTCTGAGTTTCAGCTTTATCCGCCAGTTGAAAGACACTATTTATGTCCCAGTATGTAAGTAAAATTAAGAATATGTCAATTAGGAAGCATTATAAAGCACTAAATAAGACAAAAGAATATTTCAAAATATTTGTGTTAAATGTTTGTTTATTAAATATTGAAAAATAAAACACCTTAAGGAATATTTGTAAGCCAGCTGTTCAAAATAAGCTATTTAGGATTTTCATATTAACTAATTTGAAGACTGGATGAAGAATGCAGAAATAGACAATATAGAATATTTCAAATAATCATACTTCTACTAGTAAAACTAGGACTCCTAATTTTTCACAGTTATTTGATTATGAAACATTCTGTAAAGTAATTGAACTTAAAATTCATCTATTTCTGCCTGTATCTCAGCCTCTTCTAATTTGTAATCAGATGCAACAAATAATAAAGTAAATTATTTCAGGTATATTTCAAAAATAAAATGAAATGTGAACATAAGAATATTGCTGGCTGAGCCCCGGTGGCATAGTAGTTGAGTGCTGGATTGCAGCCCAAATCCAGCAGCAGCTCTCCAGGAGCAAGGTTGGGCCTCCCACTCTCACCAGAGGGCAATGAGGCCCCCCCCCAAAAAAATTGTCTATTTATTTTTACATTTATATGTATTATATTTGATACTTGGTCACTAGAAAAGCACATATGTATTTAGGAAAGAAAGTGAATTTAAGATTTTTACTGCCATATTCTCATTCTATTAGCTTGTAATAACAAAGTACATGGGATATGCATTTTCTCGATTCAGTCTCCAGCATATGATGGTTTGGTATTATTAGGTGCCACTGAATTAGTACCAACCCATAATAACCATATGCACAACAGCAACAAATAATTCCTGGTCCTATCCCATATTCACAATTGCTATTATGTTTAGGTCTATGATAACCCTGGCAGCACAGTCAGAAAACATTGAGTTGTGCTTTGAAAGGTTGGCTGCTCCATTAGAGAGACGGAGCTTTCTTTAAAAAGCTATCACTGATAGGTTGCTCTGAGGCAGCATCAACACAATGACAGTGAGGGTTGCTTTGTCTTTTTTAATTTGTTTAGGTTTTCCATTTGGACTCATTTGAAATTTCTTCCAGTTTTTAGTATTCTCTGCTTCCTTTTTGATTGAGATTTTTCTCCATTTTGTTAACTAGGGGCACGCCAGGAATATTAAGGGGAAATGCTGAGCTAATCATTATTATGATTACAAAAGAAGACAATATCCTAAAACTGATGGTAGCAATGATTGTGAAACTCTTCTTAAAGTGATAAAACTATGAATTTTATTATATGTGAATAATAGGACAATATAAATGTTAAAGTATTTGCTGTATTAGCAGTCTATTGGATGTTAATATACTTTATCAGTATCATGATTCATACGCAGACATTGAGACGTAGTCTTGTACCATTTTTTACTCATTGTTTGCATAAGCAGTCATTCTTTTTGTACCAATTTTTATTCTTTGTTCAACTTTTAGAAGCATTAAGCATCAGTCGAAACTTTCACAAATCTGTCAGTTGAAGCTTCATCTCATTTATTTCAGATACGTTTTCAGGAAATACCAACACTTAAAATAGAATATCATGTTTTTTTAAAGTGTATTGTCAGCAAAAGAGAAGATGGCCACCAACAAGATGTCAGAGTTGTGATGATAGGCACAAAAACCAAATCTTGGCTCATTCGCACATTGAAGGGTTCTTGTGAAGCAGATTTGGCTATAGAAATGCATTGAGAGAAGACCCATGAAAAATGAAATCTTTGCCATCTTCTATATTTTTCTCATTTATCATGATGCTGTCTGCTGGTGAAGTTGGAAGATTATTGCCTTGAGTTGAAATCCACAATGGAGATTTCAGTCTGGTTTTCATCAGCAGATGCTTTAAGAAATCTATCCTTTCAGCAAGCAAGGTTGTGTCACCTGCATATAGAAAGTTGTTACAAAGCCTTCCTCTAATCCTGGTGGCATGTTCCACATAGAGTCTGCTTCTTGGAATCCTTGCTCGGCATTCACATTCAATATGGCAAATGATACAATTATCACACACACTTTTCTTAGTTTGAAACACAATGTTCTATCATTATGTTTGAGTGACTGTCCCTGCACAGATCTAGCCTGAATACATGTAAACATTCTGAAATTTCTATTCTCACATCATTGTCCACAGTGTGTTATGGATCCAAGCATTCAAAATCCATCTGATGTTAGCAACGACACCCTTTGTTTCACATCCTCCTCTTGTCGATCCTCTATCAATTTCTAGTACCTCCATGGGCATAGAGTTCTTCAAATGAATTTTAATTTTCTTCAGCAAAATTTTACTTACATGTGCTGATAATTTCCCCATTTTGTTTGGTCACATTTCTAAGGAATCGATACTCATATGGATCCCTTCCAGTCAGCTGGCCAGGTAGTTTTCTTTAATATTTCTAGAAATGCATGAATGAATTCATTCAGTGCTTCATTAGCTTGTTAAATATTTCTTTTGATATTCATAAATTCCTAGCATCTTGTTTTGGCTAAAACCTTCCTGGCAATATCAACTTCTTCCTTCAATGTCAATGTTTTTTAGTTAAATGAAATGTTTCATTACATGCTACCTCTTTAAATCATGTTCAGTAAAATAGATGGGCAGCATAAAAATAGATCACCCTTGATATGTTGGATTGACAGTGACTGCAACAATGTGTTCATGCACATGATTTATGAGGATCATTCAGGACTGGGTGATATTTTATACTGTTGTATATGTGGCTGTTATTAGTTTCAACCTACTGGAAGGCCCCTAACAATACCACACCCACCATATCCTGGAGACTGAATAGAGAAAGTGTAAGCTCCATGTCAATGTACTTTGTTATTTATTCAAACTGCTTGAAATGCTTGAGTGCTGACCAAAGCTTTTTACTACAGTGTTACATCCATTCTTACCAGTTTTCTCATTGAATACTTTGCCCAGAGAATCCTTCAATATTGTCACTCCAGGTTGGAATTTTTTCTTGAATTCTTTCAGCTTGGCATATTCTGAGTATGTTTTCTCTTTTAAGATGTCTACTGCCAGTTTTCTGTACATCGCAATATAACACTTCATATCATCATTTAGAATGGCTCTTTGAAATTTTCCATTTGACTCTTTTACTTTATCATATATCCCATTGCTTTAGCTACTCTATGTTCTAGAGCAAGTTTTTATCTTTTCGTTATCCTTTCTATCCGGTCTTTTATATTACTTTTTTACATTCTTCATGCCTTATATATTTTAAAAATCATTTTATTGGGGGCTCATACAATGCTTATTACAATCCATACATATATTCACTGCATGCAAAGCACATTTGAACTTTTGTTGCCATCAACATTCTCAAAACATTTTCTTTATACTTAAGCCCTTGGCATTAGCCCCTCCTTTTCCCCTCCATCCCCAACCCACCCCTCCCTTGTGAACTCTTGATAACTTATAAATTATTATTAATCTATCATGTTGTACACTGTGCAATATCTCCCTTCACCTAAATTCCCTGTTGCCCATACCCCAGGGAGGAGGTTCTGTGTATATCCTTATAAAGAGTTTCCTATTTCTACTCCACCTTCCCTCCACCTTCCCAGCATTGCCACACTCATCACTGGTTCTGAAAGGATCATCTGTCCTAGATTACCTATTTTTGAAGTGGTCCTACAATCCAAGTTTTTGGCCATTCTCATTATAATACAAAATCTATAAATTCAGCATGGATAGACTCAAGGTGTATCCTTATGTATAGCTTTCATATGAGTATTTTAATTTCATTCTTCAATTTGAGCTTTCATAGTCAGTTGCAGACTTAGATGATTTTGAGCTCCCGTGTTCTATTCTGTCACAGGAACCCAACTGACCGATGTACTCAGGTTTATTCCTATTTGTTCTACCTTGTTAAGTCAATATGCATTCTCCTCATTTATGTATTTTAAAAATAGTTGCAATAGATAAGTTCATTAACTAAGTTATATGATAAATTATATCATATAATCTCTGGTTCCTTTCTCTTATCATGGTCTTGATTTATAAGAAATAATAGCTAATGTTTAGTTCAAGAATTGCAATCCAATAGATACTAATAGTACATGTATTTGGATTTGATAAATTTAAGACTGAATAAGTTTGTAGATTTCTCTTCATCACTAGCTAGTGGCCCACAATTTGTCTGTCAGTATGTCATACTAGGTTGACATGTGTGGTGCTGTGATGCTAGAAACAAGGAATCAAACTCTATTTGCAAGAAAATAACTTGTTCTTAGCAAATATCTTTTTTCAGCACCAAAAAGGCAAATATTCACATTAATTTCTTCAAACATAAAACCCAGAAATAAAATTGACATCTTCAGGAAGAGAACATAGAGGAACTCAATATTAGCTATTAGCAGTAGGCCAGGAGCTGACTATGGGACAGCAAGAAATTACTCACATGTAAATGTAAAATAAGGCAGAAGAAAAAAATGAAAAGTAAAAAGAGCCAATATAAAACCATGAGTCTATCCCACCTGAGTTTTAAGAGTTTACCAAGAGAAGATTTGACACATTGAACACTAATGGCAGATGACTTGATGAACTGCGGGAGGACATCAAGAACATCATTCATTAAGGCAGCAGAGAAGGTCATTTAAATATACAGGAAAAACAGAAATGATCAAAATAGATGTCTGAAAAGATTTGGAAGTTTGGTGTTAATTATAGAGTAGCTAAAGCAAATGGAAGAAAAAATGGGGTCAAAGAGTCAAATTGACATTTCAAAGGGCAGCTCGAGTGAACAAAGCCAAATACAATGATAAAATGTGCAGGGACCTAGAATTAAAATGCAAAAGAAAAGAGCATTGGCTGACTATCTTGAACTAAATGTACTAAGGGGAAAATCCAGGCCCTGAGATGCAATGTTACAAGGTTTTCTGGGAAATAAAAAACATTTTGTGATACAGGAAGCATCTAGAGAAGATGGAAAAAAACTCTTAGTGACTGTATGAAAAAGAACTCATCAACCACCTACCATTGCAGGTTGCAGCTTATGACTAAGAACTAATGGTACTGAAGGAAGAAGTTCAAGCTGCACTGAAAGCATTAGTCAAAAAAAAAGGCCTCCAGGAATTTGTGAAATACCAATGAAAATGTCTCAACAAACTGATGAAGCACTGGGAATACTCATCTATTCCAGGGGACTTGGAAGACAGCTACCACACCAACTGCCTGGCAGAGATCCATCTTTGTCCCATTCAAAAGAAAAGTGAGCCAACAGAAGGCTCAAACTATAGAAAATATCATTGCTATCAAATGGAAGCAGAGGAACATCTAACAAAGTTTGCCACAGTACATTGGCAGGAAATTGCAAAAGCTCAGGCAGGGTTCAGAAGAAGATGTGGAGGAAGGGATATCACTGTTCATGTCATTTGAACCTTGTCTTAAAGTAGAAAATAGCAGAAAAAATTTAGTGTTGTTTTATTGACTATACCAAAGTGCTTGTCTGTGTAGTTCATAACAAGCTGGATAACTTTGAGAAAGTTAGATATTCCAGAGTATTTCATTGCGTTCATATTGAACTTATACACAAATACAGAGGCAACTATACAAAAAGAACAAGGAAATGCTCTAATGATTTAAAATACGGAAAGGTTTGGGTCAGGGTTGTATCCTCTAGCCATACTTACTCAAACTACGTGCTGAACAAGTCATCAAAAATCTAGCCTATAATAAGAATACAGCACTAGGGTGGGAAGAAGGTTTATTATTAAACTGCATTACGAAGATAACAGAATCTCGTTTATGATAGTGAGGAGGACATGAGGCATTTCTGAGGAAGATCAAGGCTTGCAGCCTTCAGTGTGAATTGTGACTCAATGGAAAGAAGTCTATTATCCTCACAACCAGGCCAAGAGGCGACATAAATGGAGAAACGGCTGAGATTGTCAAGGATTTTTCTCTCTTAAATGAAAGCATAGGTTCTACTAAGTAAATCTTCTGCACAGAACCACTTAAAAGCATCGAAAAGAAAGGATGCTCCTTAAGGGACTAAGGTATGCCTGAGCCACACCATAATACACATGTGAATTGTGGACACTGTGTAAGGAAGACAGAAGATGGATTGATGTGTGTCACTTCTCATGCTGGGGAAGAATATTGAAAATATCAAGGCTACTAAAAAGAGAAACAAATATGTTGGAAGACTATGGTCTTAGAAGCAGGAATAGGAAGACTTACTTTTGCATACTATGGATGTATTGTCAGGGGAGAACAGACCTTGGAGAAGGACCATGTGGCTGATCATCTAGATGATCATCCAAGAGAGATGGACTGACACAGTGGTTACAACAATGGACTCAAACCTAAGGAGAACTGTGAGGATGACGCAGGGGTATCCAGTATTTCGATCTGCTGTGCATAGCATTGCTATGTATTGGGATATGCTCTATGGCCCCTAATAACAACAATTATAGTGGTGGGTAGATGATATTAATTAAAATTGTGTTGACTGAATTTCCTTGATATAATCCTATATTTTATAATCTATAGATATAGTTCTCATCTGTCATTATAATCCTATAATTATCATCTATAGATATAATTGTGCAGACATTAACCTATCACAGATGGTAATGTAATTCAAGTGAGGGCTTGAAATATTTTGGACAATGTATGTGACACTATTCCTCTCCAATATGTCACATTGGGAATCATAATCCACGTGGTTGACCAACCTAAAGTAACAGTTAATAGTATATTTCAGTCACTGATGTCTAGAACATTGATTTTATGAATTATATTTAATATTTAACAACCCTCAAATTTCCTATGTTCATGAACTTCATATTCTGCTTATTAATGGATGTTTTCAACTACTCTTCTCATTTGAGTTTTGTACTGTCAACTAATGTATGTCTTGGAATCTTTGCTCCGGGGGCTGTATTTGAGCAGGCAAACCTTCGCTGTCATATTTTGAATGCCTCTGATGCTACAACTGAATATTTCAATTTAGGACATCTTATCTGACAAAAATTCTTTTTTCTTTAAAAAATCGTTCTCCTGTTACAAAATTCACATTACATCACATTCTAAAGTTAGGTCTCTTTTAATAAAGAGTTGTATATACATCATCACAATCAGTTCTAGCGCTCTTCCCCTTCTCTTGAGTTCATTACTTACACCACCTCCGTTCATTAATAAATCATTGCATCAGCTATTGTCTCTATGCATCCACTTCTATGCTTCACACAAGAAAGGGAAATGAGAGCAGTAATATTTTTAAAAGAATGAGAAAAAACTTCTTTCATAGAATAAGGAATAAATATTTCAATCTGGAGAAAATGCAGGTTAGGTTGGGGGACAGGGGGTGGGCAACAGATCATCTGTGAGACTGTAGTTTCATGCACCCTATCAAGTTTACAATCATCTCCGACTGATGGTAAAGCTGTTAGCATCCCTGCACAGTAAACATCCTAGATGCAGAAGACAGCTTTTAACAAGACAGCAGGGAACAACAGCAGAGTTAAAGGCCAGAGCAAGTAAAACTGAGTACTTTTGTGGAGGAGACTGGTTTGCAGAGTGGAATCCCTCTGTGGCCTTAGTTGGGGACTTGGGACTTGGGACCTAACAAAGGGGAGCTGAGTGCCTTGAGGCTAAGGCTCATTGGAATGGGGTATCACTGGGCACCCCATTAGCAGACCTGAATGATCTTTGTAACCTCTCCTGATAAACAACAGAACTGAGTACTTCTCACTGTCTTACAACTTGCTAACTTCCTTAATAATCCTTTAAGCATGGATTTTGTACATGAATTCTGTGTAGGCATTGTAGTGGATACTAGACCCCAGAGAGGTAAAATAGAGAAAGCTACTTCAAACAACCCAGAAATACCTAAAATATTTTCTTATTTTATTTCAAATTTGCTTTTTATATATAAGATGTACACCATCACAGAAGGGAGTGTGCTTTTCCTCTTCCTTTCCTCAATTTTTCTTTCAATGCAAATGGTTTTTCATTAGAACTAAACTCTTTGCGTGTATGTATGTGTGTGAGTGTTTTGATGGTTCATAAATACTCTGCAATCCATGGAGCTAAAATAATCAGGAATTAAGCATCAGAAGGAGACAGAAATCTTTATCAAGTAAAACATCACAATTATTTAAGTACTTCCTTAATACCATTCTTCACATTAGAGTATTTCTTAAAATTTCACAATCAGCCTATCATTCTTACAGGGAAGTTACATATTGCTGTACTTTTGATTAAGAGTGAAATAAGACTGAGTCAGTATTTAACAACAATGCTGAAAAATAAAGTTAAAAAAATTATTCTCATTCTTAGCTTTATCTTACAATATAGCTCTTTAAGCTCTCTCATCAATGTGCATAAACTGTGTAGCTAATGGTACTATTTATACCAATTAGAATATAGACATTTAAGCTGCATAGATATGATTATACCTTTACATTCTTTTTCTTCCTCTAAGAGGTGGAGAGTTGGATAAGTGCATATTCTTGATTCATCGCATGCCAATTAAATTCAACAAACATTTAGTGAGCCAAAATATGTGTCAGACACTGTGGAAAGTGTAGGGATAAGATAAATATGGAACATTGCTTTCGCTGAAGGACACAGTCAAGGAACTGAGATAGTGACAGAAGTAAATCATTTGAACACAGCATGGTGAGTGCAATTTTGCAGATATTTTGAAAACAGGATATTGACACAAACCTGAAAGCCCTCATCTTGAGTGGGTAAGTATATGCAAAAACAGGTGTTGTTTTATATGGATCATAAAAAGTAAATATATTTTTACCCAATTGCTGCAGAATAAAACTGAAGGGCAGATGAGAAAAGAATATTTCAGGAAGCAGAACAAAATATGCCAAACTACAAATATATTAGACATTTAAAGGAACTGTAGGGTTTTGATCTTAATGAAAATGTTGACCATATTTAGATCTATAGTAAGACAAAATAGAGTAAAGTTATTATTACATTATACTATTATGAAATGAATTCAGATTTTATTGTTGGATCTAGTAAGGAAATTACCTTAAATAGAAGCAAATATCCATGTTTTTATTTTCTAATAATCACTGAAACACTTATTATTAAAGATATGATATTAGGATATGACTGCTGAAAGAGGAAGAAAAAGGAACTTAATTTAGAGATGAGACAATATAGATCTAACTTACATGGTTAGTAGTAATACATGTGTTATTATTTAGAATTGTCATAGAAAAGTAGGATTTTAAGATGTGGTACACAGAGGAAGGTATATCTAAAGGATTATTGATTTGGGGTAAAAATGCTTGACAATTGCTCATTAAGTATGGGGAAATATGAGCAAGTGAAAAAAAATAGGTGACAAATTTGACTAAGAGAAGTCTGAGGTTTAAATGACCAGTAGATGCATAAGGATAAATATAGCAACCTGATTCCATAAAGATGATAGCCTTGGAGACGCTGTAGAGCAGCACAGTCCTCTAGGATTGCTGTGACTCAGATGCTGTTCAACAGCATGAACTTTGGATAATGTAAGTTTTCTACCTCACACAGACTCACCATCTGCAAGTCAATTCTGACTCAAAGTGACACTACAGGACAGGGTAGAGCTGTCTCTATGATTTCCGTATCTGTAACTCTTATGGAAATAGAAAGCCTCTCTATCTTCTGTGGAACAGCTAACCTTAGACTTAATAAGCCAAAACATAACCACTATACTTCAAGATCTCCTTTTAGTATAGGTATTCAAGTGATTGCATTCACTTTACCAAGAGGAAAATCACATTTTTATAGTGGAAACCTCTTTGTGTGCTCTAAATTCTCACAAGTTGAATTTGAAATGAAAAGTAAATTTTAGAGATTTTGCTGCAAGGGAGAAAATGGAGCAATCTGTTTCCATTAATGTCATAAATACTACTTCTGAAATTTGCTACTGAGGCTATCTACTCATTTCCTTCCCATTTCCTGAATACAGAAAAGTGTTGGTTTCATTATATTGAAATTTTACATTGCAAGGATTGACATGCAAATGTATTGCTTAATATACCTATTTTTAAAAGTTGTACTTATGAAAGTTTGTCTCCATATATTATGGCTATGCTCCCCTTGGCCATGGCATTAACACCACATTGAGTTGACAACACTAAGGAAAGGTTGAATTCACTACATTGTTGCTGTTATTCAGCTTGGTGTGAATCTCATTGAAATTATCAATGGAGAATTTTTGTCTTGTGATAATTTTTGTCTTGTGCATCTATGATTGTGAATACATAGAAGATTAATTGGGTACTAAATATTCTTTCAATAAGTAAATGAATAGACTTATGTGGAAGGACAAAGGGACGTCTCATTTCTGTCTTTGAAACAGATTATTTTGTTTTAAAATATTTTATAATGTTAAAAATGAAAGTAATACAACCCAGATGCATGTCTCTTACTAGCTGAAAGTGAGGAGAACTTCAAGCACTGCTGATCAAGGATGCAGTGTTCAGGATGGATAACAATTCACTGTAAAGAAAACAAATGTCTTCACAATTGATCCAGTAGATAGCCTCATGATAATCTGAGGAAACATTGGATTTGTCAAGACTTTCTTCTTACACAGATCCACAATCAATGTCCATGAAAGCGACAATCAAGAAATCAAATGGCTTATAATATTGAGAAAAGCAGCTGCACAGGACCTCATAAAAGTGTTGACAAAGAAGGATGTTACTTTGAAGACAAAAGTGCCTCTTACCCAAGCTATGATATTTTCTCTTTTGAAATTGTATTTTTAAGAGAACATTTATTATAGTCTTAAATAAGATAGGTGGAAGACAAAAGCATTTTTTTTCTAAATAGAGGAGATCACTAACAGAGTTTCATGTTTAAACGTTTGATGATATAGAGAATTTAGAAAGGCCATGAGAGGTCCAGAGAAACTGTCATACATGCCTGGTATGTTGCAAATCAAAACATCACAGTTAAAGATGGGGTTATCAGAGCAAGAATAGGGTCCTGATATTTACTATTGACTCATACACATGTGAAAGTTGGACATTGCATAAGCAACACAAGAGAAGAATCAAAGCATTTTTATAATGGTTTTGGCAACTGATATTGAGAGTAGCCTAGATTGCCAGAACAAATATATCCAGATTTTTCCACAGAAAGAAGAATTATGAGAGCTCACTTCATACATTTTTGACATTTTATCAGGTGAGATCACTAATTGGAAAAGGATATCATGCTTGGTAGGGTAGAACTCAAAGAAAAACTCACTGCCATAGAGTAAATGCAAACTCATACTGAGCCTATAGGGTAAGGGAAAGCTGCCTCCTTTGCATTTCTGAGATGGTAACTTTTTTCAGAAGTAAAAAGTTCATCTTTCTCAGACCTTGCAGTTAGCAGCCCAACTCAAAACCACTTTGCCATCAGGACTCCCATTGATAATGTAGATGGGGACTAAAAGAAGAAGACTATCAAAAGAGTACCTTGACACAGGGTTGGACAGACTTTCATTATATTGTATATAATGGCCAGATGAGTTGATTTTGACTTGACAACATGTAAAAAACACATGAGAATCCTTAAAATAGCAGATATTAAAGAAGAAATAATTCCAAAGTTGAAGACACTCTATTATTATTAAGTGTCATTGAATTGCTTCTTAGACACACTGTATTCAACGCTCGGAAATATTGCCTTGTCTTGAATAATCCTGATAGCTGTTCTTATGTTTAAACTTATGGCAAGCAGCACTGGGTCAATCCTTGTGGAAGACCTTCTTCTTTTTCACTGTCTTTTTACTTGATTCTTTCTTCAGAGACTGATCTCTCCTGAGAACACATCCAAAATATATTAGACAAGATTTCCTTATCCTTTCTGCCAAGGAGCATTCAAGCTGTACTTCTCCAACACAGATTTTTTTTTTTGGTTCTTCTGTCTGTACATAGCACTTTCAATAATCTCCACCAGCATCGGTGTTCAAATACATCAATTCTTCTTCCATCTTCTGAAGCCTTGGGGGCAGACTGGTTAAGGGCTGCTTAATTGCAAAGTTAGCTGTTTGAAACTACCAGCCTCTCTCCGGGAAAAGGATATGGCTCCACAAAAATTTTACAGTCTTGGAAACCCAAAAGAGAAGTCCTGCCCTGTTCTATAAGGTCTCTTAAAATCAACTCAATGTTAATAAATGTTTTCTTTTTATCTGGTTTGTTTTAAACTCTTGTCTTGAATAACATCGCCATAACCATAAGGCAGTGTTCTCAGTCGAATGTAACTCTTATTGAAGAAAATAGACACGTCTTTACAACAAAGAAAATAAATGTGATTAGTTATATATAACACATTTTCTACTGCTCTGCATTCTATATGTTCTTAGAAATCTACGCTTTGTTATCTAGTCTCTCTTTTCACAAGCATCACCACCACTTCTAGGCCATTGTATATACTGAGGTGGCTCGTTCGTTCCTGTGTTCTGAAAGACATGTCACCTTATTTCAGACACCAGCAGGGTGACCCAGTGTGAACAATTTTCGGCAGAGGTTCAAGACTAAGAAGAGACAATAAAGCCTGAAAGACTGTCTCCTTTTGAGAAATAAGACAATGAAAACATTATGGATACAATGAAATATTGTCAGATACTGAAATACTTATGAAATGAAGTGGAAATGAAGTATACCTTCAACAATGAAAATTGTCACATTGACTGCATGGATGTGCTAAAACATAACAGTTTTCAGGATGGCAAAGGACATGGAAGTCCTTCTTCTGTTGTACTTTGGACCATTAAGAGTCACGACTACCTTGAGGGCATACAGCAACATCTTAAACATCATATTTTAAGAACTTTGGTTGATTTGTTTTATAATAATTTTATATAAATAAATGAGATGAGTAAGTCTCCCTCTATTAGAACATTATTGTATAGTTTTCCTATTCAGAAAAAGAATCTCCACCAACTCTCAAAAATAAGATCACATTTTCTCATTTAATAAAACTCATAAATAAGACTCATGTGTCATTGACACAATAGATAATCCTACAAATTATCCATTCTTTTGACAAAGATGTTTTTTAGAAACACTCGATCAATGATTATTTTTATGTTAATCTGCTTGAATTTTACATTGATTTCAGGCATCACTAAATTGTTTCCCAGTCAGAGTCTCTACAGAAGCGGCTCTCAGGGAGTCAAACAACCCTCTCATGGGGGTTGCCTGATTTATAACAGTAGCAAAATTAGTTCTGAAGGAGCAACGAAAATAATTTTAAGGTTGGGAGGTCACCACAACATGAGGAACTGTAGTAAAGAGCTATGGCCTTAGGAAGGTTGAGAGCCACTGCTCCAGAGCTAAACACAGCCTGCCAAGTCATTGGACATCTTCAAAATAACCTGCTACGTTGGAGTCCATTATTGCAGCCACCTAGAAATCAAAGGTATTCATATTTTTTATGACCCACTAATATTCACACCAGACTGTCCTTTTCTAAGAAGTACTCTCTCTTGACAACATGTCCAGAGTACATAAGATGAAATAATCCTTTCTTTGTATCTAACAAATATTCTGAATATACTTTTCCCACATTTTTATTCGAGTAGTTCACGATATATTCAATATTCTTCACCAATGTCATAATATAAAGGCATAATTCCTTCACTAGTCTTATTCAATGTCCAATGTCCAGATATTATAAATCTGAAGTTACTAAGAAGACCCTGACACATTTTGTCGGGCACATTTTAGTCATAAGCATGATATCTTTTCTTTTGAACACTTTGGAGGAATGCTATGCTGCAGATTTTCAATATACCTCTTGATTGCTTTTTTATGTTCTGTGTGCTTTGACTATGTACACAAATAAAATTAAATTCATGATAACTGCATTATTTTCTATTCGCTACACTGTTGTGTGTTAGTTCACTTGTGAGGATTTTTGTTTTCTAATAAAATCTATAATGAACATTCTATTATGTCATCTTCATCAGTAAGTGCTTCAAATCCTTTTTGATTTTAGGAAAGAAGCTTGTGTCATTTGAAATTACAAAATTTTGACAAGTCCTGATGGTATGTTCTTCTTCATATAGTGCATATTCTTATCTTAATTTGCAGTATAAAGATGCAAAAAACTTGGTGAAAAGATGCAATCCTAATGCATATCATTTCTGATGTTAAACCAGTATTATCCCTTTATTCTGTTTGAAAGATTACCTCTTGGTCTATGAACATGTTTCATGTGAGCACAATTAAACATTATGAAATTTTTGTTCTTTCCAATGTTACATAACTTGTATTTAATGCAGTCAAATGGCATTACACAGTTAACAATACACATGTAAACCTCTTTCTGATGTTCTCTGACCTCATTCTATCTCATCTGTGTCCTCAGCATGAATTTCTGGGATTTTCCCATTGATATTTTCCTGAAATAATTATTCACCACCTTTAATACAGATTTTACATATGTAGTTTCAATTACAATGTTCATTAATTTCCCCATTATGTTAGGCCACTGCAAGAGTTGAGTTTTGTGTTAGTTTGGCTGATCTCAATGTTTTAGACATTGAAAACAAGTAATCTGATAGTGGCATGGTGGTTACACTTTGGGCTACTTACCACAAGGTCTGAAGTTCAAAGTATCAGTTGTTCAGGAGAACAACCAGATTTTCTGCTCCCTGAATGAGTTATAGTCTAGGAAATGTACAGGGCCAGCTCTACCCTGTAGATCTATGAATCAGCATCAGTTTGATGGCAGTGGATTTGAATTAATGAGAGTTTGAATCCTCCTTCACCTGACCTATGTGATACAATCAACTCTGTGATGAGAACTACAATTAGCAACCACGCAGTTCTAACAAGTTTAAAATGAATTACAACCAGTTACTCAAGTTATAGCTCTAGTGAAACTGAAATGTTTCCTCAGAGACATGGCTTACTTTCTATATAAATATATATTGTAGAAACATTCTTGCCTTTTTTTGGTGGTTGGGGGGGGGGGTGCGGTTTCTGGATCCTTTGCCTCTGGTTCTTTAAACTTGAAACAATGGCACGAGATCCTAGGAGCAATCTGACATGCTATCTGACCTGTTAGCCTTAGACCCATTCACTTTTCCCACCACAATCCTGACATGCTGACTTAGCATTCATTTACCTCTGTAGGTTGTGGTGCCCTACTGTTCCTGAGTGCATACATCCATACATCTACTTAAGTTAGAAGGAGCATTCAGAGTAAAATACAGCCCATTGCCTTGAAATCAGATGGGATCGTATATGTATACATACATGTCTATATATTCATATGTATATATGAATTTTCCTCCAAACTATGTATTTAATTTGCTTTTGGGTTTTTTTTTGTTTTATATTTTTACAAAAACAACCTTTTCACCTTCAAAGTACTCTTCAATCCACAATATGTTGTTCAGATCTGCGATTCCATTCTTGGAAACATTTTTTCAAACTCATCTGTTTGAATGGATGACCAAACCTACATCTATTTTTGTCTTCACCTTTTCACCGTTCTTTCCCTGCCCTCCCCCTTCACAGAAACAAAACAAAATTACAGTGAAAGAAGTCAGCTGAGTAAGGTGTGTTGGGCAAAAGAGGCATGCTGTTTTTAGCCCAAACTTGGCACACTGAGACAGCTGCGTGAGCAGAGGCAGTGTCTCGATGGCAAACCCAGTCCCCTGTCTGCCACAAATTAGACCTTTTTTTGACTGCATATTGGTATGTAATCTTTTCATAACCTCTAAATAGAAGACTTGATTAACAGTGTGACCTGGTGGAATGCACATCAGAAAACCACGAAAGCATCGTCTTGATCTGTGCTTTCATTTGTTTTTATTGTTTTTCTGGAGGAACAATTCTGTCTTTCACAAGCTTGATTGATGTTTGCTTTCAGGGGTTGAACAAATAGTGCCATGTCTCCTCACCAGTGATGACCTAGGGACTAAAGTCTGAGTTGCTCCAGAGGTGTTCTCTCTCACAGCGTGGAATATTTCCATTTAAAACTTCTTTTCCTGTTCACTCAGAAACCGAGACACAAATTTCACAGTGTCTCTTTTCATACTGGAATCTTCCATTAAAATTTGAACAAAGCTCTAAGATAGTCCAAATAACATCTCCACCTCTTCAGTGATCTGTTGTCAGTCTTTGAAAACAAATATATAAATATTATTGACATTAATTTCCATTTGGAAAATTGGCAGATGTTCAGAGTCAGGTTTTTTACAGTCGACTTTACACTGTTTTTTGGAAAGAGGAAACCATGCATATACTTGAGATTTTCCCATAGCTCTGTCCCTGTACACTGTGTTCAAACTCGCAAAAGGTTCTGTGCCATTTTTCCCAAACAGGATGCAAATTGCTCTTAAGTCAGCCATCCAAAAAAAAATGAGCCCTGAAAGAAAGAACTTTTATAAAAAAAAAAAAAATTCACTGTGACCAGAAAGAGTTGCTCAATGCTCAAGTAGTGTGAAAAAATGGGTACTAAGAAAGCTCCACTCTCTCCAATGACATTCCAATTTTGGTGGAGGCACCCTCTCGTAAATATCACTGGCTTTGTTTCTCCAGAGAATTCTATCTAAAATAATCATCTTTTGCAAGGTGTCTAATATGCACCTCTCTGTCAGTTGACCAAGGTTCTTCTAAATTTCTTGGCACATATTAGTGATTACATCCTATAAGACATTATTCAAATATATCAATTGCTTCACCCTCAAATTTTAGTGCAACTGCTTTCAGTGTACCTTTGATTTCTTACATAAATATTTTCAGACCTTGGGCATGTGCACCAAGATACAGCATTAACCATTTCTTTTTGCCACCATGATGCTATGAATCATTCCAAATTATTTTGTTTCTTCCTGAGTCATTCCAATCTTTTGTCAGAATTCTTCAATATTTCAACTCGAGTCTTGGAAGTTATCTTTGGTTATTTCAACTGTAGAAATGGTAGTCAATTTTATTTTCTTTTGTTTTTTTACAACCAGATATTAACACGCTATAGCAAATCACTTTATGTTGTCTTCTAGAGCTGTCCATTGAAATATTTAGTTCAACTCAATTACTTGAAAAATTTCTTGCATTTGCTTTGATGTATCTACGTTTAAGAGAAAGCCTCTTCAGACAGCATCTTTGTTCTTTTATTTCTTTGTCTTTTTAATGATCTTTTACTCTATTCATGTATATTTTCTTTATATTGCCCCACAACACATCTCTGATTTGGTTTTGAGCATCCGTGACATTAAATCTATTCTTAGTTCTCAAATTTAGATGAGATATATTCCAGGTTGAAATTTGATTCTCATGTAATTGCTTTAACTTTTCTTCAGCTTCACCTTGAATTTTTATAAAATATAGATGTACTGTATTGAGCTTTTCACCTTGCTCCGACAATATTAAACTTTACTATAGCCTTTTTCCACAGATATTTTGATCACTGTGTAGTCAATCTAGTTTGAGCCCTGTTTATAGTTATTGCTGTGTTATTAAAATATAAATTTCCAATGAATAATTTTCAGCTCTTACAAGCTCTAGGGACTCGATCTCTGTGATTATTTCTATTATCAAAACAGTATTTTCTAAATGATAATCCTTTTTTCTTTTCTTCCAAATTAAAAAATGTAGATATTAATATATTGTAGCTGTATATTTGATTAATTTTAGACTGTAGTCATTGATAAAAAATGAATAATAGTTTCACTAACTAGTTTCTTGTAGATATATACATTATTCAATAACTGCCGCTGTTAAAAAGAAGATTAAATATATAAATGTGTTCTTGAATGATGAATGTGACACTTTGGTTCACTTGATCATTCCAAGCAGGATAGAATACACATATGTTTGATTCAAAGTGGCCAATATATAATTTTAGCTCAGTTTTACTGAAGATACCAATTTTAAACATTTTATTCCTTTCTATTATTTCCAATAGACCTAGATTCATACACATACACTCTAGTGACTAATGATTTGCAGTAGTGATTGCAGTAGTTTTGCCTCATTTTCAGTCATGGCATCAACAAATGAAGAGCCTAAAATTTTGACGTTATCCACATCACTGAAGTTGATCTACTTGCTAAAGGAAGAGATGGTTGAATTAATCAAGGATTTTATTCTACTTGGACCCATTATCAATGCTCATTGTAACAGTAGTCTACAAATCAAATGGCATTATATTGGAAAATCTGCTGCGCTGGAAGTTTTTAAAGTGTTGAAAACAAAGATTAAGGTGCACTTGTTCCAAGCTATAGTCTTTTCAATGACCTCATATGTAAGTGAAAGCACAACAACCTATAAGAAAAACCACTGATGAATTGCTGCACAGAATAATTACATAGAATTATCATATTGCTAAACAATATGAACAGTATCATGGATGCTTAGAAAAATAAATGAATCAATCTTGAAGGAACCAAGCTGAAATGTCCCTTCCAAGAGAAGATGGTGAGACTTCATGTCACGAACATGTGAGCATGTTATCAGTACAGACAAATCCTTGGAAAAGGACACCATGTAAATAATAATAATAAATAATTCCTCTTTAATATCTTTAACACCGTGACGGCAGCAATGGTTTCAAACATAAAAAAACGTGTAAACTATTGCAGTGTCAGACAGTTTTCAGGTGTGTTGTACTTGCTATTGCTATGGGTAGATGTTTGTACAAGGAGGCCAAGTTTAAGTACTGTCAGAAGTACAATTTAGAATACACAATAGACTCAGATTCTTGGCAGGTAATAGGTTCACACTGTGTGGATGAAACAAGTCACAAGAGAATCTCTCTCTCATTCTCAAACCCCCCCCCCCACGCTCCACTTCCAACTTTATGTTTCTAGAGTACAAAATAAATTCAGATTCTTGGCAGGTAATAGGTTCACACTGTGTGGATGAGACAAGTCACAAGAGAATCTCTCTCTCGTTCTCACTGCCCCCCACACTTCAAACCCCATGTTTCTCTGTCTTCCCCTTCTCCTTCTCTCCCTTTCTCTCTATCCTCACTCATACACACTAGCTCTGAGACTTGAATGTGAATACTTATGTAATTGCCATAGCAGTGTTTCTTTTTGTAGGCATTCAGTATTTGAAAATGCTTTGAAGTTATACCTAAGGTTTCTTAGGTGGCTTCTTATTAAAAAGAGAACTGAGTCATTCTGCATTGTTTGTTCTTGTCTGGAAGCCCTGGTGAAAACTGTTTATGTTGGTTGATGACCATGCTGGAATTTGAAATATCAGTGACATATTTTCTAATATCACAGCAACACACACACAACCACAGTAAGTCTAACTGAAAGAAAGATGGTAGGTACAATGAAAGGGAACTGGCAGAATTTCAGGCCAGATCAGAAAGGATGTGCAACAAAGGATACTGCTGATTTCATATAGAAACTGGTTAAAAGCAGAGGCTATAAGACACATGTTTACTTGTGTTTGATTGTACAAAAACACTCAAATGTGTGGACTATAGTAAACATTAGATGGGAACTTATGGGAAGATGATGACTAAAGAATACCACAAAGATTCCATAGAA
Organism: Nesogale talazaci; assembly: GCA_004026705.1. Lineage (NCBI taxonomy): Eukaryota > Metazoa > Chordata > Mammalia > Afrosoricida > Tenrecidae > Nesogale > Nesogale talazaci. Next base: position 64,653 of record PVJH01006092.1, read on the forward strand.
ATATCTCAGTACAGTTACTAAGGGGGGAATTCCACACTGCTGGTCGCATAAAGATAAGGAGCCAGAGAGCCACTAGGTTTTGAGGGTCTGGGGGCTTTGGGGTTACCACAGTGGAGGCAGGCTTGGGTTTGACCCTAGTCCTGCCACTGTCTCAGCTGCCAGATCATTTGGAGATAGGGCAGGGGTTTTATCTCAACACAGCTACAGCTTGCTGCCACCTCGGAGAAAGAATCAAACCACTCCAATCCCGTGATCAGGGATACGGGCTCAGTTACATTGTTACTTATGTTTCCCTCTCTTCTCTCTATCCTCCCACAGTCTCAACAGACTTAACAATTTTTCTCCTTTTACTTTCTTTAATTTTTCTCTTACCTTTTCTCCACATGCCACTGTTGACCTCCAGACCCCTACTCTTAGCCTAGGACTTTTACAGTTGCCATCCACTCAGTTGGCAGGGGGGAGAAGAGGTTCCACCTTCTGCAGTGTAACCCAAAGCTGGGGAAAGCTCACCCACCCTCCACCAAGGGATACCACGCTCAACTACTTCCAGGGGAAATTCCCCCTGCCAGCCCTCTACGGTGCTTAACACTTGACTGGGGAAATCCCACCCACCATTTACAGGGGAAAACCTGCCTGCCTGCCTGAGGAAGCTCCAATATATCCTCTGTGGTTGTCTGCCCTAGTGCCTCACACAGCCTAAGGCAGCTTGGTTAACACTCACCAACAATCCACACTGTCGAGGAAACCTCTGCTCAATTTCCTCAGTGTTCTACCTGATCAGGGCATTCTGCGTACCATTCATGGTGCTCTACACAAAAGCAGGCAACCCACCACCCTTCTGTGGAACTCCCATTGCAGTGGGCATTCCAACATGCCCCAATAGCACCCCAAGCTACTCTGGGGCACATCATTACAGATTCTTGTGAGACCGACCAGTGAAGGACCAAAACAAATAAACCGGCATCCCCTGAGAGGACAATCTGACTTGGCCTCCAAATAATAAAATGCTGGTTGACTAGGTAAAGAGTGAAACCACAGGAGGATAATGTGGGAAGTCAATTCCTTAGTGCAATTAGCTGCAGGCCATTCAAAGAAGCATTTCTTCAAGTCTTCCAGAGAGAGACAGTATTCTTCAACTCCTTGGAAAATGGCACCTGGCTCCTCTCAAACAATACAATGCAAACAGCAATCAATCCCAACAACCTCAATGAAAAATATGAGAAACAAAAACGCAGTGGCAGATGTCCTGAACCTAACAAAATGCATAGAAGAAGCAGATATTGACCTGCCAGTGAAATAAATTTTCATAAGCCTGTTTGGAATCATCCAGGACATGAGCTAAGCAGTTCAGAAAAAGGATGGAATGATAGAGGAGATAAAGCCCATACTCCAAAAGGAAATATGAGTGCTTAGAAATGAAATAACAAAATACCATAGCATACTCACGGACTTTACCAAATGACTGCAGTAAGCAGACAACCACACCAGTGACCTAGAGGACAGCCGAGCAGACTTTTTATAAACACAAACAAAAATCTATTAAGATCAGCAGAGAAACTGAAGAAAACTTAAGAGTCATGTCTGAGGTTATGAAGAGAAACGATATCAGAATAATTAGATTATCAGAGAAAGACACAACAAAGAATCTACAATAGTAGTGAGTCAATTATTTGTGGAAAACCGTGCAAGATTAATGAATGAAAACTGGTCAACAATTCAGAAGGCTGAGGGAACACCAAATAGATTGAATCCCAAGAAGAAGGCACCAAGGCACATAATAGTTAAACTATCCAACTTTGAGAAAAAGGAGAAAATCATGATAGTAGTTAGGGAAAAACAAGAAATCACATAAACAGTTTCCCAAATAAGAATGTTCTGATGTTTTATTGGACACAATGAAGAAAAAGGAAAGTGGAATAATATTATTCTAAAAGCTGAAGGAAAATAATGTAAACCCAAGAATACTCTACCCACCAACTTATCTATCAAGATAGATGGATAAATAAGAATCTTCCCAGACAAGAAATGCATTAGAAGAAACCCAGCCCTACAAAAGACCCTTGCCAACCCAGTATGGGCAGAACAGCACTCACGGATCTTAAAGAAGAGACTTCCACATAGAACAAGCCCAACCAGAGGACAACAAAGAGAAAATAGCTCCAAAATACCATAGGCTTAAAGATTGAAAGAAGTCAAGCATGAAACACACACACACACACACACACAGAAAATATTAAAAACTAGAACAAGCCTGAAGCATATCAAAAGGGAGATCAAGTGACATGTGTTTAACAGATCAAATGAGAATTGTTATTTTAATTTACTGTAACCATCTCTCCAGGACTCTGTGTCTTATGACCAGGTCAATGCCATCCCTGTTATAATTACAGGGAAAGTTTCAGAGGGTGGTTTCCTGTATTGTTCCTACAAATGTATTTTCGGTTTCCACTGTTATCCATAGTCTTCTCTATGCCAGAATCTCACAATTTGACTGAATATTATTTCTTCCTTTGGATTTGGGCTTTATAATTCACAATCCGTGGTTCATGGATCGTGGTGGGAATCTTCCATGTTAGCTTAGTTGACATTTCACTTAGATTACTTTTGTGTGCAAATAAGCTTTTAAGACCTCATACACTCTTTTTCTGATAGCAGGGCACCCTATAGCTCCTTCATTATGCTTTTCAACAACACCCATATCTTCTGTGTTTCCTTCATAGAGCAGAGTCATGTCATAAGAAATAATTCTACTTAGATTGCAACTTGGATTAAATGAGAGCCAAAAATTCATTTCTGTATCTGTATTTTTTATCTCCCTCTTATTCACATTAGAAAAATTATTTTTTATTTATGATAGAGAATCTTTTTGACCATCTACCTGGAGCATAAGAACCTTCTTTTTATAGTGTCACTTATTAGCACATAGTACTAATATTAAAACACTATTGAAAGAGGGTGATTGTACAAATGTAGGCTAACTATATTTCACAATACCTGAATTATTCACTTGTACAGAATAAAATGCTTACAAGGCTGGATAATATTTGCATAAGCAATGGGAGTTGGGGGTCAGACAAAGCATATAGGGTAACAATAATATTCACCAGCAATGTCAGACACAAGACAAACAGAATGATACACATCTTAATATACCAGGTAGGACATTGATATAGGAAGTAAATATTAGCCTGCACACAGACAGTTCAGAATTCTTCGTATAACTGTCTTCTGCTTCTCCACACATCATGTGATTTCAGTCTCAAGTCCTCAGGCAACAGGTGTGTTTGAGGTACAATCTTTGGAGTATGTTGTGCACTTGGAAGATTCGGGGTTCAATGTCACAGTATTTTATGTCACAGAGATGGTCCCTGAGGGTTTAAAGAAACGTGTACCATGTGACTTACTAGGAGGGTGCTGCCTCCCTTTTAGGGTCCTTATCAGGCGTACTCCCCCCTTATGTCTCTTTCAAATATTGTTAATAATTCCCTGCCCCTCCTCAGCTAGGAATTTTCTCTCACCGCCTTTTGTTACAAACAGACATACATTTGTCTTTTCCAGTTGTGTATGCTCCCTTTACTTCCTCCCAGCCTTTCCTAATGGTATGCTTCATCACTATGGTAAAATGTCTGTCAGACATACAGAGAAGGGCGTGTGGTTTGTGTTCACCAGACAGGCTCTCGAGCAAGCTGCCTGGCCATCTTGGACTCTTACCTGAGTGCCTGAAAGACTGAGCCTGCTCCCATCCTGGTGTTCACCCAAGCACCATTGGGCTCATCTGAAAATTTTCCTTTTGAGATTGACAGACTTTATTCAGCATAATGGTTTTCAGATGTTTCTATGTTATGAAGTGCTTCATCCCTGTTTCTCAAGGATGCACAGTATCCCATGTGTGTACCTTCCAAAATGTTTTTGCTTTTCCACTCTTCTACTGATGGGGACTTAGGTTATTTTCAAATTCTTGCTTTGGGGAACTGGGCTGCATGAATATAGGAGCACATACATCTGTTCATGATCTATCTCTTATTTCTTTGGGGAATAAGCCCAACAATGGTATTGCTGAGTCATATGGAATTTCTATTGCCAGCTGTTTTAGGCATCGTCATATTACTGTCCACTCAAGTTATGCATACTCCACACAATATTCAGGGCTATAATTTCCTCTTGAAATATTTAAAACCAGATTCAGTTTTATTTATTTTTTATTAACTCATTTTATTGGGGGCTTATAAATGCCTATCATAATCCACATATATCCAGTGTGCTAAGCACTTTCATACATTTGTTTCCCTTATCATTTTCAAAACACTTGCTTTCTGATTGAGTCCCTGGTATCTGCTCTTCATTTTCCCCTCCCTCCCAGCCCCCCCCTCGTCCTCCATGAACTCTTGATAATTTATAAATTATTATTATTTTGTCACATCTTACACCATCCAACATCTCCCTTCACCCACTTCTCCACTGTCTGTCCCCCAGGGTGGAGGCTATATGTAGATCAGATTTACCATTATTTGAGTATTTTATTTGATTTACAGAGGTGTATTCAATTTTTCTTTTGTTTTGAAGATGTAAGGGAATACATGTGACATCTTTTATGTTTACAAATTTTTCTCTCTTTGTTCGCACAGTAATTTAATCAATTATGGGGAATTGCTGTACATTTAATTATTTCCCTAAGCCTCTGCACAAAATATGTGTCAACTCATCTGGGTCATTTTCCAATCCTATACAGTTAACATCTACTTTGGAATCTGTTGTTTTAATCCTATGTATTGTAAATTCTCACCTCTATATTAATGAGGCAAGGTTAGAAACAATTATGTTAATGAAGTAGGATGCAATCTTCAGGATTAGCTTGTATCCTGAGTCATTCTCTTGAGATATGAAACTGATTAACAATTGAATAGAGATGAAAGAGGCCTGCTGTTCCCAGAAATGAAGACCAGAATGTGTCTCTTGGACTTGGAGGGCTCTGCTGGAATACTTCTAACGCTACAGGAAGATTGATGCCAAGACACAAAGACATGTTCATGGAACTGTGCACCACAAAGGCTGAAAGCAAACAAGATCTTTCTCCAGAAATATGAACTAATTAAGAGAAAAACCCCCACTAGAGCTGGAACACTGGACTGAGACTTCCAGCTTCCTGAGCTGTGAGGGAATATATGTCTGTGTGTAAAAGGCAAACACTGTAATATTTCTGTTACAGCAGCACTAGATAGCTAAGACAGACACTATGTAGACATTTGATAGCACTTTCGAAATAAATAGAGCTTAGGAACCTTAGGACATGTAGCATCTCAACTGTGAAAAGTTTGAGAGAAGTTTAATCTACAAAACCTATCTGTAGCCTTGGATGTGTGCTGTTAAGAGACATGGTGATAGAGATGTTGATATCACAATCGATAGCGTTATCACATCTTTCAGAAGATCAGCAGAGAGTCCGGGCCCACTTATGCTGAGAAAAAGACCTATCCCCTGTGTCATATTTAGCTTTTTAAAAAATAATGCTTTTATCGCAGCACTACCTGTGAACCCACCTTTTAACATCAAGGGGCATGTTAGAGTAAAAAAAAATAATAGTTATGTGGATCTCAGATAGTACTCTAGCAATTTTTTTTTCTTTTCCCATCAACTCAGTAAGGCTAGGATGAATATCCAAGGAGAATAAATATAAAATCACTCTCTACAGATTGACTGAGCCCTCACTCAGTGCTACACATTCAAGCTTTCCTCGAAGGACTTCCCATTTTGAAGAAGGAGACACTAAATAAAAACAACTCTTGGGTGTGGGCTGCTGTCACATTGATTTAGGTTTTCTGATCTTTTTTGCACTTATCCATTGAGCTACCAGGGTCATTAAATAGTTATAGATAGAGGGGAAGGTATGTCCAGAAAAATGTACAGTACAGCTAGAAATGATATGTATGCTCCCCACTTAGGAGAAAATGGAATATTTTTAGGAAACTGATAAAGTTAGGAGGTGAGGTAAGCCACAAGGAATACATGAAAAAAGGCTATATGGGCATACCATTGAAATGTGACAAAATCTAACACAGTCAAGCAACTGCAAATGGTTTAGTGTGACAAGGCACCAGATGCCCTTGGAAGAACCAACTGGAAGTTAATTTAGGAATAAAACTTTAGGCAAAATCAGATTGTACTTAAGTTATTAATAAAAATCTTCAGGGTTCATACGTTTTTCCCCAAAGATGATAGATAACCACAGATGTAATTGTGATAGGGAGATGGCAATATATGTTTATTCTAGGAAGATAATCTAGCCATAACTTGGGACAGCATAGGCCTTTGGAGATTTTCAGAAAGCTGAAAACTCACTAAACATAGTAAATATTGATAAATAGTAAGGGAAAAGCAGTGGACATGAGTTGGAAGAATTATTATTTTTAAACTCCCATACATTTTTAAGAGAGGAGATTATAGTCATAATGAAAGAATAGATGAGGAGTACATCAATAAAGTGTTTTAAGTTTATTTACCTATGTCAATCATTAAAATATCTAAACATAGGTTTTTTAAAAATTATTTTCAGATGTGACATAAAAGACCAAAGTGTGAGCAGCTTATCCAAGTCATCTAATCAGTAAATGATTATGGGAATAAACACAGACTGTTTTAGCTTAAGCATGAGGCTCTTAAAATTGAACATTAAAGAGTTGGAGCTCTTTTGATATTTAGAATATTGATTTTGGAAAACGAGGTAAGCTAAACTGTTATTAACTAGATTAAACACTTTTTTAAGGAACAGAACTTAGAAAAACGATGAATTCAATTTAAACCTTTAAAAATTGCAATACAATATGAATGACAAGAAAGTGTGTACATCTAAATTCAAACTGGAAATCTAGTCTAAAGATATAGACAACTGAATGAGTTTTTGTTTTCTTAGGAAACTTACAGGACTTGGGGAGAAGACCACAGGAAATAAAGCATCCTTTAAGATTCAGACTGTGTTAGGCAAGATTCTCTAGAGAAACAAAGCCAGAGCTCATATGGTTTGATAGATGATAGATGATAAATAGATGATAGATAGATAGATAGATAAGTACATATTTATACAGCAAGAAGGAAAAGAATGGCTAATTTGCCCATACATCAATTCAGAGATCTCAGTTCAATTCATTTTTTGTATCATCTACCCAAAGTCCTTCAACTCAAGAGCCCTGCAAGTCCAAGGTCAAGGAAGCAGCAAAACGCACCCTCAGGCAAGACAAGCAAAATGTTCCCAATGCAGTAGACAGGAGGGTGGGGTAGCAACTGTAGCGTTAGTGGGAGCAGTCCCTGATGGAGTCTTAAAATGTACTCATGGCAACACTATCCACTAGCCTTGAACTCAAGTGATGTATGCACTAGCAGCATGGAAAAGCAGATCTCAATGAAACCTCAGCAACACACAGCAAGATGATGGGATCCATGGGTTGGCTTGGCCCACAGTAGTGCACCAAACAGTTGAGTGCTGGTCCATTCACAGAGAGAAAGAGAGAAGGGGGAAGGCCTTGGAAAGTCATTTATCTCATGGCCCTTCAATCAAGTTGCTACCTCGTCAAATTCCATCCACATGTTCCTATGGAGACCTAGTTTGCACACAAAAAAATCTATCATAGTCTACCCCTGCAAACTTGCCAAGTGTACATAATTCTTAAGCCACATGTAATTTCCAGATATTAATGAAATCACCCACCTAACATCATCTATTTATTATAAATGTAAATTAAAACACACTGAATCTATTTGTGGCTAGTGTGTTGTGCGTGAACAAAGGAAAAATGCTAAATAAGTGTATATAGTGAAGAAATAAATTTCTCAAAACTCATTTTTGCAATTAATCATGTGGTTCTTACTGATAGGGAGAACTACCTTCTTCCATCTGTATTACCTTTTCCCTCTGCCAGCACCTCAGGAGGTCTTGATTCTTTAGCTGTTGCAGTGATCCAGACATTCATTCCTGGGGTGTCTTGGTTCTTAGACATACTGCCATGATAGGGCTGCTGTAGTTTACCATTTACTTTAATCACAGGGTATGGCAGTACTAAGAGACAGTATATAGCATTTCATGGATTCCAGACTTATTCTTATTTGCCTCTATTATTTAGTACCAGCCTGATTTCCCCATGGTAATCAGGTTCAATCAAACTACTCAGTGCAGTGACACCCTTTTGATCTGAATGCATGAGGAACTCAAAGTGTCCAGGGGACTGGTTGTGGAACACAACATTAGCTCCTTATGTGTAAGTTCAATATTTTCCCCCAGACCCCTTTTATTTTATTTTTTGTAAGTTCAATTTTAAGCTGAAGAAAATGAAAAAAAGTCTAATAGCTCCACAATATGACTTTATTATATCACATATATATTCCCAGACCATCTCAAAAACAGAATTGAGGAATTTAATACTGATACCAGAAGATCAGATAAGTTTTAGATTGACATCAAGAATGTCATAAATAAAATAGGCAAGTAAAAAGAGAAGATCAAAGTGGATGTCTGAGAGTCTGACACATGTGGAAAATGAAACCAATGAAGTAAAAGAGTTGAACAGGAAACTTCAAAGGACTGTTCTAAAAGAAAATTTAATATGTTATCATGAATTGTACAATGACCTAGAATTAGAAAACCAAAACCAAAAGAATATTCTGAGTATATATCAAGCTGAAAGAACTAGAGAAAAAGTTAAGCATCAAGTTGCAATATGGAAAAATTCTATTGAACAGTGGGCAAAATATTGAACAATGGAGAAAATGTCAAACGAAGAGGGAAAGAACACTCAGAATCACTGTACAACAAAGTAGTTGACATTCAAACATTATAAGAGGTAGCATATGATCTAAACTCAATGGTACTAAAGGAAGAGTCTTAGTTACACTGCAAGCATTGGCCAAGACAAGCAATTGATTGAATATCCATTGAAATGCTCAACAATCTTATGAAGCTCTTGAAGCACACCCTTGTTTGCCTCAAGACATGTAGAAGACAACTACCTGACCAACTGAAAAGAAGATATCCAGATTTGTGCACATATCAAGGAAAGGTGATTCAACAGAATATATGGAATATAGAACAATATCATTAATGTCACATGAAAATAACATTTTACTAAAAAAAATCTGTGGGCAATAGCAAACTGTGAATAGCTTTTAAAATAATTGGAGTTGCAGAAAAAATAATTGTGCTTATGTGAAACCTCTACATGGATCAAAGGGAATTGTATAAACAGGGCAAGAAAATACTGCATACTTTAAAATCCGAAAAGATGTGGGTCAATATTGCATCTTCTCAACATTCTTATTAAATCTGTATGTTGATCAAATCATCAAAGAAATTGAAATAGATTAAGAATGATATAACCTCACAACAAGATGAAATTTATTACCAACCTCTGATAAGCAAAAGACACACCTTGCTTGTTGAAAGTGAAGAGGACTTGAAGCTACCACTGGTGAAGATCAAGAATTGCAGCCTTAAATATGGATTAAAACTAAGTGTAAATTAAAAGAATATTCTCAACTGAACCATTAGGAAGCATGAGGGTAAGTGGAGAAAAGATTCAAGTTGTCATTGATTTTTTTTTCTTGCATGGATCAACAATCAAGGACATGGCAGTCTAGAGGTCAAAGGACACATTTATTGGGTAAATGTTCTTTTACCTGTAGAGAAGCAAGATCCCAGCCACTGTATTTTCTATCACATTGTATACTTGTAAAAGTTGGACCCTTAAATAAGGAAGACTGAATACATAGTGGTGCATTTGGGCAAAGAATATTGAAAGTACATGGACTACCTAAAGAGCAAACAAATCTGTCTTGGAAGAATGAAAGCCAGACTACTGCTTGAAAGTGTGGATGGTGAAACTCTGCAAGGAGAGGCCAGTTGGTTCAATATGATGGCATTTTATTTCACGGCTAAGTGCTAAAGCACTGTACTACCTGGGCTTTCCAAAATTTAGAGATAGAAATGGCTTTAATTTCTAGGGGGCATGTACACTTGAATCTTTGTATTTTAAACTCTCTTCTTTTTATAGGACCACTGAAATTTCATATTAGTTGCTGCTATTGTCATTACCAGTTGTCATGAGTTGGGTCTAGCATTTATCAATCCTATGTATAACTACACAAAACTGTATTATGTCATGCTTAAAATTGATATGTTGGAGCTCAATGTAGAAGCCTTTATTCAATCCCATTTCTTTATTCTGCTTTATACCCCCCTGCTTCTTGGATTATTTACTCAGCATACCGATTGAGTAAGTGTGCTGAAAGGGCATATCCCTGAAATACAACAGCTAGTTTTGGAACAGTGTCTATGTATTTTCTATTTATTATCTTCCTTTGATGCTTCCTACATCAATTAATATTTGACCACTGAATAATTCAGTATTGCATCTTGAGGTTTGATTTTCTTTTTTCTTTCAGCATTTGCTCTTGGCATTTTACTTTTTTGCTACAGGTCTTTTCACATTACGATGTACTTCTCCAATTTCAAATTATCTTTGAACATATCTGTCCAGCTTTTGATTTTATAATTTCTTGAATGTGCTTTAGCAACTCTATATTCAGAAGCAAGTTTAAGAGTCTCCTCTGATAGACACACTGGTGTTTTCTTTCTTTCCTGGCTTTTTTGACCTTTTGCTTTCTTTATGTACGCTGTTTTTGATGTTATTACACAATCTGTCAGGTTTTTTGTCCTTAGTGTCCAATGTGTCAAATTTGCTGTAAATTTAAGTGAAATAGAATCAAGTTTGTATTTTGACTCTTGTAGACTTGCTTTATTTTCTACATATTCAGCATGAAGTTGCATATGAGTAATATAATCTGTTTTAAAGTTGGCCCTTTACCTTCTTTTGGTTACAATATTAAGATTCTCCATTTTCTCTTACCAAAGATACTCAATTTGATTTCTATGCTTTCCATGTGGTCAGATCTGTTGTATGGTCATTGTTTACGCATTTTTAAGAGGATAAGTGCAAAATATAAGTTTTGGGGTTTCTTTGTGCAAAATTCTATTGTGTGAACTGCAGCTTTTTTTCCTACAAAACTATGTTTCAATCATTCCTTTTGCACTGGTTTCAAATTTTACTTTCCAATCAGCAGGAATTTTCAATAATTTTGCTTGAATACTTAATCATTTTAGACTGAATAAGTTTGTGGAACTGTTCAATTTATTTACCACTAACTTTATTGGTCCAAGTGTGTTAGGCTGAGTTCTCTAGAGAAGCAAAATCAGTAACACACAGGTATAAATAAGATGGTGGAACCAATTTCAGGGATCTACATATAATCTCCTCTCTGGGCTATGAACAACAGGGAAATGAGAGAAGGGATACATCAGGCAATGTATGATATGAAAAAGTAATAATTTGTAAATTATTAAGGGTTCATGGGGGAGGGAGAGTAGGGATGGAGGGGAAATATGGGGAGCTGGTACCAGGGGCCAAAGTGTAGGGAAGATGTTTTGAGAGTGATGATGGCAACAAGTGCACAAATGTGGTCTGCATACAATCGATGTATGTATTGATCATGATGGGAGTTATATGAACCCCCAATAAAATGATCTACTAAAAATACAGTATATAGATGTATAACTGTGTATGTGCATGTATATATATGTGTGTGTGTGTGTGTGTGTATATATATATATATATATATATATATATATATATATATATATATTCATTCCAGATAGGTACTGAAAACACAGAGATGAACCCCTCAGTACCAGTGGCAAGATTGGCCATACTGGGAGGGTGGAGGGAAGGTGGGATAGAAAGGGGGAACCGTTCACAAGGATCTACATATAGCCCTCTCCCTAGGGGATGGACATCAAAAAAGCGAATGAAGGGAGATGTTGGACAGTGTAAGACATGGCAAAGTGATAATAATTTATAAATTATAAAGGGTTACTGGGAGGGGAGGAAAGTAGAAGAAAAAATGAGGAGCTGATACCAAGGGCTCAACAAGAAAGCAAATGTTTTGAGAATGATTTGCCTCAAATGTTTTGAGGCAACAAATGTGCTTGACATACAATGGATAGATGTATGGAGTGTGAAAAGAAATGTATGAACCCCCAATAAAATAATTTCAAAATTAAAAAGGCATTCATATTATGAAAATATCTCACACAGTTTAGTATCAGGCAAGTTCAGTCCAGTTTCAGGTCTGGAGGTCACATGTTCAACTTCTTCTGTGTCACATAGCTTTGGGGTCAGAAGAATTCTAGATTATTAGAAACACCACAGGTTGGTGAATGCAGAGGCAAAAAAATCTAAGGTCAGAAGCTCACATCTGTGACGGTAGTGGTGAATGAATCCAATTCCAGAACAAAATGTAGGCTTGCTGAAGGGTTCTGGGTTTGGCAGGCAATATGGTAGTCTCAAGTTCAAACATTCAAAGGTGGACAAGTGAGACACATGACCCAAGATGAGCAAAAAACAAACAAATATTTCGACTGTTTTGAGCTTCAACATGGATCTTGAAATGTTCTTTTTTACAGTGAATGTGATACCATTCTTCGTGATATTTTCAAAGGAGTCTAGTAAACAATACAATGATCTGATTCAAATGACCAATACTAGTCTGTTTTAGCTGTCCCCTGGACATAGAACTTTATGAGTTCTATTCCATTTTCAATAATTTCCACTGTTCCTGGATTCATACTTTGTACATACCATATTCTGATTTTAATATATATTTTCAGCTTTTCTCCTATTATCTGTGATATCTCATCAGCATCTTATTTTAAGCCTTTGCTCTATTTACTTCATTAATGTTGATTTCTCTTTGAGGAACAGTTCTTGCCCAGTTGAACTTTGGGGTCCTTCCAACCTGAGGGGACATATATTTTGTTGGACACTAGATGTGCTCACAAAAGTCAATAACTTTGTGGCAGTTATATAATCTCCTGTCACCTTTCAAAGGGATGGAGTCTAGCCTTTCATTCTGGTTGTGGCTTGATTATCTCATTTGAAGGTGCTACAGAGATAGATAACTGACTGAAGGCCAGATGCACACAGACACTTGGCTTGTCTTCCTGCTGAAAATTCACTCAGCTTGTCTTCCTGCTGGAAGATCCACATGGATACCCACACCAACACAGAGATTCTTCTACTGCCACCGAATCCATAAGACTTCCCGCCCAATGGCCTGTAATCTTCTTACATTCAGCATCATTGCATGTGTTTTGTGGGTCTGAAGAGGATATTATATACTGATATCAGACTTATTGACTAATATCAGATTTATGGATTTGATATGGATTGAGCTTGGGATGTTTTCTTAATATACAAACACCCTTTGATATGACATTCTCTATTGCACACATAAAAGTGTACCTGGAATTGTTTCTTTAGTCTATCTGGATTAGCACAAATTCATTTAATTTTCCTTCTTAATCTGGAAGTTGATCTGAAACTCCATGCTGGTATTTGAAATATCCCTGAAATCACCTCCAGTCACAGCAACATAAAAGTCACCACTTACGTATGACAAACTGAAAGAAAAGAGGTGGTCATGTACAAAGAAATGAGGAATTTTAAATTCAAAGTAAGAAAAATTCTAGATAGTTATATTTTAGGTAATATAGTAAAATACAAATTATAAGTTATAAGCAGGTGATTGCACAACTTCTAAATCTTTATCGGATATAAAAGTCACACAAATTAACTTCATGTTCTTGCATAGCAGGGAAATTACCTGATTTTTATCACAGTGTTGAACATTTTGAATGAAAGAAATGATTTACCTATGTGAATGATAAATATGTTCAAGGATATGACTGAGATCATTATGCTTAAAGGAAAAACTACCAAATGGATTCCAGTAATTAGTCTGTGAATCTTGTATCAAATAGTACCTTAAAAAGTTACTGTAGCATTGCCATAATTGGTACTTTTGACATTGAAGAAAAATAAATTGCATAAATGGCAATTTATCATGTTATAAAGTAATAAGTGAACTTTTACTTATTTGCTCTTTTTCTTACACTTGAATAATGTCTTCCCAAAGAAGAGCTATCAAAATGCCCAATAGGTATGCATTATACGTTTAGAAATTTTAATCAATGCACTAGTTATATTTGAAAAAAAAATAAGCCCAAGCAGTTTAGAGAGTGAAATGAAATTATATGGTGTAATTACAAAGATTTCTTTTGTAATGGTAATTTCTTACAGAACAACTGCTGTCTAGAAGCACTTTTTCCCTTCATTATTTTGCTTCAGGATTTATTAAAATGCTTGTTCTAATGTATGACAAAAGAAATTCAAACATGCAAATGATCAAAGTTGATTGTATTGGTAATTACTATTGTTTTTCTGGAATTGTTTTCCCAGTCATAGTTACATAAGTGTTTATTTTCAGCAAGGATTTTACAACCTCACTAAAAATATTATTATACAGTAAATCCATATGAATGATAACTGTCTCATGAATGCATTATCAGTTCATGTATTTCACCAATTAGTGTTATTCAAAAATTGCTTATTAAATGATAATCCATTTATCTGAAATAATCACATATAATTTATTCTAAAACCCCATATACCTAGATTTCTGGATTGTGGGTATTCTAAATAATCTATTAGATGAGATTTCATGGTTTTATCAGTTTTATCTATATCTAATCCTTCACTTTTCGATACATTGTTTTAAAAATTTAGGGGGGGCAATTATTTTAACCTTTTATTGTATTTGGATAACAACTGCCATGAGATTGGGTTTGCATTCAATAATTTATACACTTTTATTTATAACATTGATTGCAATTCCCAAAACTTATCAGAGGCTTTCTGCTTTCCATCCTTCATTCACTCTGTCATTTTGTCTTCTTTCCTGGCCCTTTTTGCCATCCATATTTTATTACCTTTCCTCTCTTGTGGTGGATAGTTTTAAGGAGTATTATTGTTCAACAGGATGGTGTCTCAATTGGCTGAAAATCGGGTCACAGGGGATGTTACTTCAAGGCTAAGGGGATGTCTAAGAACCACAGTGTCAGGAGTGCCTCTAGATCTTATCAGACTAGTGCATTATTCTATTTTTTACTAGCTTGAGTTTGTCCAACATATTTCTCTTCATCTTCCCAGGATGTCCTATTGTGATTCTTTTCAAAGTAGTCATTAAAAATTGTGAAGGATGCCATCTATATCTCTGGCTTCAGAGTCATGAAGACTGAGTTTTACAATTTTATGGAAAATTTGCTTATATGTGCCTTTTATTTTCATCAACATCTTTGGGAAGAGACAAATAGTTACACTCAGATGGCTTGCTCCTGTATCATTCCCTTGATTGTCTTTTGTTTGAGCCCTTTACTGTGGCCATGATATCAATACATTTTGTCAAGGGCTTTCCTATTTGTGGCTGCCCTCCTATTTACCAAGCACAATGTGCTCCTCTAGGGACTAGTCCCTCCTGATAGCACATCAAAAGTGAGACAAAATCCTGCCACCATTCCTTCTAAACATTCTGTGTGTACTTCTCCCAAGAGCGATTTGCTTATTCTTTTGGAAATCCAGGGTAATTCAATATTCCCTGCCAGCACAATTCAAATGCATTGACTCTTTGGTCTATCTTTTTCAATGACCAAATTTTACATGAGTATGAGATGATTAAAACTACCATAGCTTATGTCTGGAGCACCTTATTCCTTGAGTAACATCTTTGCGTCTCAACAATTTTACAAGGTTTTATATAGGGGATTTACCCAATGAAATATGCCATTTGCTCTCTTGACTATTGCTTTTGTGAGCATTTCTTGTGGATACAAATAAGACAAACTCCTTTGAAACTTCAACCATTTCTTGGTTTGTCACTTTATTACCTATTGATCCTGTTGTAAGGGCTTTGGTTAACAATGATTTGCAATCTATACCTGTAGCTGCAATACTTAATCTTCATAAGCAAATGCTTATATTTCTGCTCACTTTGAACAAGAAAGGCTGTGTTCTCTTCATTTTCCAGACAGTTAATAAACCTTAATCCAATCCTCCTGCTGTGCTTTATCATATAATTCAGCTTCTCTGATTATTTTTTCAGTATAAAGATGGAAAAAAGTTTGTTGAGAGGATATAGCTCTGATGCACACCTTTCTTGATTTTAAGGCATGCAATATTCTTGTTTCTTTTCACAACATTGACTCTTGATCTCTATATAGGTTCTGCATTAGCATAATAAACTGTTCTGGAATTCCCATTCTTCTTTAAGTTATCTATCGCTTTTCACATGTGTTAGTCTGGGTTCACTAGTGAGACAAATTCATAGGCACACATATATGTATAAGAAAGAGGCCTACATACAAGAGCAGTTGAATATTAAGGAAACATGCCAGGCCACTCCAGATCAAGTCCATAGTCTGATATTAGCCCATATGTCTGATAATTATCTATTAAGTCCTCTTTTCACTCATGAGACACATGCAATTATGCCAAATACAGAAAGATCACACAGCAGTGTGTGGGAATTCCTGTGCATCCAGTAGTGTTGTAAGCATCTCAGCAATGTCAGGGGTCTCCACATAGCTTCTCCAGCACCCAAGAGTACACCAGGATATATCCATGTGGCTTCTCCTCAGGGTTGTCTCACAGGGAGTCACCCTTATCAGTAGAGGGTCTCAGAGGTAGTTCAGAGAGAGAGAGGAAAAGAGAGAGAGAGAGAGAACTCCTCCTCCAAGGAATCCAGGAATTCCAAGAATTCTCAGGAGAAGGCCATGCCAACACTGAGGCCATGCCAACACTATGATCTGATTGACAGACTGTACTTCACCTCTTTACTCTTAATCCAATCAAGCCCCTAAGAAACACCAGATAAGGGATTATGTGCTACCATTTGTCTCCCAAAAACTGTGGTCCTGATTTTCCTGGCCCAGTCATCCATTACTCAAAAGCACTCTATCCTATGTCATGGATACATTTGATATTTGTAGAAATACATAAGTAGAAATATCTTCCGCCAAACCTACATGCATTCAATGACATAATACAATTCTCCTTTCCATAACTATTCAGTAGAGTTATCTTTATATGAACCCATTTTTAGATTGCTGTTACTCCATGATCGTGCTTATGGGCATTTAATCTGATAATACTCATAGTGAATTAATATATAAGAGGAAAAACCAATGTGAATTGCTACACTGTTTACAGCAGCAAGAATAAAGTAAGGGGAAGACTACAGAACAGACAGTTCCTTGACTACAAGTTGAATTGAAACTAAAGAACATTTAAAGAAGTTCATGAGAACTGAACGATGATATTCAGTACAGCCCACCTGAATTTAGTAAACTTTCACAAGAATAGATATGATACATTGAATTCTAGTGACAAAGGCCATGTGAGTCTGAGATTCTTCACTGATGCCAGTTAAAGCATATTCAAACATATTAAAAATCCAAAATGTTTATCAAACGACACTATGTGACTTTCTTTGGGCACTGAATAGCTAAATGAAAACATTTGAATAGGTCTCAAAGAACAGTCTGAGAAGTGAAAACAAAATAAGATAGCTAATTGAACAAACCTTGGAGTAGGACAATCAAATTGGAAGAATGTGGTATTTATCAAGCATATAAAGAATGAAAGAAGAACAAGTCTGAAATCATAATATTAAGGATTCTCAGTGTGGAGGGATTCTGTGAATTATTTGCAAAACCTCATGTGCTGATATCTAATAGGGCTTGAGTACTTACTGGTAACCGTGTAATTAAATGCAAAGAAAACAAAAATCACCAAACAGGACAAATAGATGACATCATGATAAATATTATCAGAGGAAAGTTTCAAGTTGTCTAAGATTTCATGAAAAAAGCAATGAGAAAATCAAATTACTTCTGAACTTAATAAGTCTACTGCAAAATAAATCTATATGCATATATTTATAAGGTTAGTATTAAGGTAGCAGATGGACCTTGGGACTCCACTCAGGAACTCACTCGATGCAGGAACACTTTGTTCTATCCAACCGGCAATCCATGATGTCAACTGTCCTGACATAATCACTGAAGACAAAACTGATGTGTAAGCAAATGTGGTGAAGAAAGATGATGGTGCCCAGCTATCAAAATATATAGCATCTGGGGTCTTAAAAACTTGAAAATAAATAAGCTACCATCTAGTTCAGAAAGAACAAAGCCCACATAGCAGAAGCACACCAGCCTGTGCAATCATGAGGTGTCAAATATATCAGGTATATATATCAAAGAAGAAGAACAACAACAAAGAGACAACAAAACATATTATTGTGAAAAAGGGGGAGTGCGGAGTGAGCATCCTAAACCCATCTGTATGTAACTGGACATCCCCTTACAGAAGAATTATGGGGAGTTGATGAGTCAGTCAGGATGCAGTGCAGCAACGATAGCATATACAACTTCTCTCTAGTCCTTAACTGTCCCCCCCCCCACTATCATAAACCCAATTCTAACTTAGAAATCTGGCCAGACCAGAGGATGTACACCACTACAGATGGGAATTGGAAACACAAGAAATCCAGGGCAGATGGACCCTTTTGAACCAGTGGTGAGAGTGGTGATATCAAGAGAGTAGAGGGAATGTGGGGTAGAAAGGGGGAACCGATTACAAGGATCTACATATAAAACCCTCCCTGGAGAATGGTCAACAGAAAAAGTGGGTGAGGGTAGACAGCAGTAAGTGTAGACATGAAACAATAATGTTCTATGAATTATCAGAAGGGAGAGAGGGAGGGAAGAAGAAGAAAAGCGAGGTGCTGATACCAGGGTCTCAAATTAAAAGCAAATGTTTTGAGAATGTTGAGAGCAACAAATGTACAAATGTGCTTGGCACATGGATGGATGGATGAGTTGTCTGAGCCACCAATTAAATAATTAAAAAATAAAAGACCCCTTTAACTTTTACAGATCAATTGAGTCACTTGGAGGACTAAGGCACACCTGCCCCATGCCATGATACATTCAATTGCCTTTCATGCATATGAAAGTTGGACAATGGGTAAGGAAACCTTTTGCCTTATAGCTGAAGAACATTGAAGGCATTGACTGAATAACAAACAAACATGTCTTAAGAAGTGTAGCCATTCTCCTGATAAGAAATTCAAGGAAACTTTGTTTTCTCAATTAAAAATCATTTTATTAAGGGCTCATACATCGTTTTCCCAATACATAAATAAGCATACTGTGCCAAGCACCTTCGCACGTCCTCTACCGTCATCATTCTCCAAACATCCACCTTTTCCCTTGAGCCCTTTTCCCTTGAACTTTTCCAACCCCCCCTCTTGCCCTGCTCTCCTTCCACCATCAATCTTCAATACTTTATAAATTATTATTGTTCTGTTGTATCTTACCCTGCCCGACACCTCCCTCACCCCACTCCCCTGATGCCTGTCCTTCAGAAAGGAGGTCCTATGTAGATCATTGCAGTTGGTTCCATCTTTCTACCCCACCTTCTCTACACCCTTCCAGTAGTTCCAAAAAAAATGTGGAACTCTTCATGAATTTACGTATCATCCTTGCACAGGGGCCACACTAATCTTCTCTGTATCATTCCAGTTTTAGAATATGTGCTGCCGAAGTGAGCACAAAACTTTGTTTTACATAACTTGCACATGTGACCAGGAAGGAATAATCTCAAGAAAAGACACCACGCTTGTTAAAGAAGAGGACTAATGGAAAACAAAAAAGTAGCTCTTTAATGAAATTTATTGGCACAGTAGTTATAATATAGGTCAAGCAATCTTGATGAGGGTGCAGGAGTAAGCAATGTTTCGTTTCATTATACATATGGTGCCTATCAACTCAAACTTTACCAATGGCTCCCAAGAACTCTAGTTAAAATTTTAACAGTACAGGATACATCAAAATAATATAGAAGTGATACACAAATCACTGTATATATAAAATATATAGCTGACATTCAACTCAATATGGAAATAGCATATAACCAAGAACTGATGCTATTGAAAGAAGAAATACATGCTCACTGAAGACTTAAGAAAAAATTAAACTCAAGGAATTGACCTAATAAAAACTGATATGTTTCATCAAATGGATGCAGCACTGGAAATGCTTATTCATTTATGCCAAGTAGTTAAAAGAATGACTACTTGGCTTATCAAATTGACTAGATCCAAAATGAATATTGGTCATGCAATACTGATACCTCTGTAGTTGATTAATTTCATACATCATATTGTCTAGTTATTCATAAAATTAGTTGTTCCACAGATTGCCCATTAATATTTAATATCATTCCAACATATTATATGCCATTGTTGGATTATCCGCTCATCTGTTGAGAATATTAAGGCACTTAATATCATTTTGCACTGCAGATGATGCTGTCATAAATAAGGAAATGTTTATATATGTTTGTGTCAGGAATCATATCCAGGGATAATATCCACTGATAAAATATCTGCTGCATAAAAGTATTTCTATTTCCAAATTTTAAGAGGTGCTAAGCCATTTTGTACAATTGATACACTATTTCATATTCCCACTAGTATTTCATGAGGATTCCAGGATGTTTACAGGAGACACAGTTTAATTTTATTGCACATAAGTCTATATCCTTGGAGTCTGACCCATCCATGGTCCAGTCGTGTTTTAACTCCTGTCTCTGCATTTACTCTGAAGCTATCAATCATTGACTCGTTCTTGCTACTTGGTGATATCAAGCCCTCTCTGACTCATAGTTACTCTAAATACAACCGAACAAAACACACCTGTGTCCTGCACCATCCTCAATTGTACTTTCACTTAGTTGGTCAAGTAGCAATCTTCCTAATTTCCTGGAATAGATGAGTTCTTCCAGTGCTTCATCATCTTGTTGATCATTTCAAGTGATAGTTCGCCAATTCTTGAAACCTGTTTTTTGGCTAATGCTTTCAGCATCCACTGCTTTTTTGAGATTGCTCTTATGGCCACTGTGTCAATGCATCATCTCTTTTTCTGAGGGCCTTTCTCTTTTTCTGAGTACTGTAGTCCTCAAAGTACCATTCTTTCTTTTCAACATTTCAAAGAGTTCTTGTGAATCACATTTACTCAGTGTAATGTGTCATGTGAAATCTTCATGGCTGTTGGTGAATCCAGCCAACATGGAATCTTTCACAAATTCAATCTTTTTCTGAATATCATTATGATACCTAGATGTACAATTGTGACAATTTTTTCTTTACATTGAGTAGTAATCAATACTGAAGACTGAAATCCTTTCTTCCCATTAGTCAGTGTGTCAAGTTCTCACTTTCAACAAGCAAGTTGGTGTAATCTGTGTATCATAAGATGTCAATAAGCCTTCAACACCTGATGCTGCATTCTTCTTCATGCAAGTCAGCTTCTCTCTATTTGTTTAACATACAGATTGATTAAATACGATAAGAAGATACAATTCTGACATACACCTTTCCGGTCCTTAAACAATGTAGCTTCCTTTGTTCTGTTTATCTTGATCCATGTACAGGTTTAACGTAAACACAATGGAGTGTTCGGAAATTCTTTCTTATCAAAGCTATTCATTATATCATATGGTCCACCTAGCTGATTGTCTTCGCATAGTCAATAAAAGATAAGTAGAGATTTTTCTTGCATTTATTGCTTTTAGGCAAGATTCATCTGAAGTCAGTCATATCACTTGTTCTACATCCTCTATTGATACTGGTCTAAATTTCTTGAAGTTTTTGTGAATGTACAGCTATAACTGTTTTGGATAATTACAGCAAAACTTTACTTGCATGTGATATTAACAATATATTTGAATGATGTGACCACTTTTGGGAAGCCAGTTTTCTTTGGAATAGGTACAAAGATGCCTCTCTTCCTGTAAGTTCATCAAGTAGTTGTCTTTCAAATTTCCTGGCAGAGACATATGAGTATTTCCAGTGCATCTTAAACTTGCAGACACATATTTATTGGTATTCCACAACTCTTTGGAATCTAGGTTTTTCCTAAGACTTTCAGTGCACCTAAATTTCTTTCTTTATAACTTGATTATTTCTGCTCTTTTAAATGCCTGAATATTGCCTAGTTACTTTTAGTACAGGAATACCATGTGCCTTTCCCATTTCCCTTGAAAAAAATATATGTATATATATTCATGCAAAATCATCTACGCATGTGGCCCTAACTAATGAATATGTCAATTTCTTGTTAAAAAGGTGGCTTCAAGTCAAATATGACTAATAGTGATCAAAGGTCTAGCAGAATGATATACTGCTTGTTAGGAAATATCTTCACTATCGCTGTTATGGTTGAACCAATTGTGACAGTCTTTGTATTAGTCTTTCTCATCAAGGATCTTCCTTTTTTATTATGTTCTACTTTACCAAGAGCAATATCCTATTATAGGAACTTCACTATTCTGATAACACGTCCAAAATATGTGGGTCTAATTCTCCTCATTTCTAAGGAGAAATCAGACTGAATTTCTTCCAATACAGATTTGTGTATTCTTCTGACAGTCCACTTTACTTCCAATATTTTTTGCCAATTGCCAACACCATAATTGAGAGACATTGATTTTTTAAAAACATTTACCTAGCTTTCTAAAAGACAGGTCGTCATGAAGGACTTATGAAGAAGATTAAGAACTACAGTCTGCAATATGGACTGCACCTTAATGTAAATAAAACACAAATATTCACAACTGGACCAATAAATAAGACTATAGCAAATGGATAAAAGCACAAAATTTGTTGTGAGTTTCAATTTGCTAAGATCCATAATCTATGAGCTGGAAGCAGCAGTCAAGAAGTCAAATAAGATAGTCCTTTGAGCAAATCTACATAAGACTTCTTTAAAATGTTTAAAAGCAAGAATGCCACTTTGAGTGAAAAGGTAACCCTAAGCCAAGTCATGGAGTTTTCAGTGGCTTCGGATATATGTGAAAGTTGGACAATGAACAAGGAATTGTCAAAAATGAGTCTCTCTTCTCTAATGAAAAAAAAGCATATATAAATAATATCAGGGTCACTCATGATGAATAGCTTTTACAGGAATTTCTAGATATGAAGTGAGTAGGAAAAAGGAATAGTCAGTCCTCTTCTGAGGTATTAGCTACTGAATTTCTGATGAACCTTGTTTGATAGAACACAGGAAGTGAATGCACACAGATTTAAACACATTCAAATTTAAAATGACAGCTTTCTATTCTGAGTGAATTTTAAAGACATGATATGAATAGAACAAAATTTTCAGCACTTCCATTTAATAGTGGAGCTTGAGACAATATTACAGAAAAAAGGTCCAGGTATCTATTAATTATCAGAACATATAGCATGCAAATTATGACTCTAGAAAATTAGAAGCTATCTGAAATACAAAGGAATTTGTAAATATTGATATCCTATGAATTATCTAGTTGAAGTGTACTATTCTGGATCATTTTGAGTGAGATAATCATATGTTTTACTCTGACAGGATTGAGAAATTCAAAAGGAATTAAGTTACATTGATGATAAAAATTATGATAAATTTTGAAGTGTAATATTTTCAGTGATAGGATGATGTCTACAAACCTGTAAATAATAATTGTTTATGTAACTATGCTTAAAGCTATTCATTTACCAACTGAAGTCATTGATGAAGAAAATTGAAGAATTTTAGCACATTGAGTCTGAAATTGCTCAAACATGCCATCAAGATGCATTTTTAAGTACCAATAAAGCTGTAAATCACATTTAGAGTGTTGGAAGGCTGGCTATTTCTGGGTGACAACTTTTTCTCAGCATCTTATGTTGTGACTATACACATGAACCTCTCCAGATGGAATATACAAGAATCATGCCAACTAAATCTATGGGAGGGAGGGGAGGGAGAGGAAGAAAGATTTCAATAATATCCTCCAAATCAAGGTCAGGAAGACAGTGGAAATGCCATTCATTTTTAAAATATTCTTATTGGGAACTTGTACAACTCTTATCACAATCCATATTTGTATCTATATTGCCATGATCATTCTCAAAAGACTTTCTTTCTACTTGAGCTCTTGATATCAGCTCCTCATTTCCCCCTTCCTCCCCTCCCTCCCTCATGAACCCTTGATAATTTACAATCTTTTTTTTCATATCTTGGACTGTCTGATTTTTCCGTTTACCCCCTTTCTTAAATGCAAGTTCAGGCTGATGTTGAAAAAAGTTTTTAAAATTTCAAGAGAGTCAAAATAATCTTTAAAATATACCAAGTAAAATTTGAGAACATCTGAAGATGAGATTTGACCTATTGAGCATTGATGGTTGAAGATCGCATGAGTGTAACAATGGCATTCAGAATATCCTTAAAAAGACAGAAATTTAACAAAAGACCAAAGTGGATATCAAAACAAGTTCTAAAACTAACTCTTGAATGTAGAGTGAAGCAAATGGTAGAAATTACAGAATAAAAAAGCTGAACCCTATATTTCCAAAAGCATCATTTGAAAAGAAAGTAAAAGCATTATATCAATATGTACAAAAATTTGGAGTTAGAAAAATAAAAGGGAGGAATAAGCTTTGAATATTTTGAGCTGAAAGAAATGAGGACAGTATTAATCCTCGAGTTATAAAATCGAAGGAATCTAATGGTAAGCAATTGAATGATGCAGGATACATTAAAGAAAAGGAACCGACAGTCCTTGTACAAACAGATGTGTGAGTCAACATGAAATTATTCCAAGAGGCAGCCTGTGATGAAGAAGTGAGGGCACCCAGGAAAGTCTTACATGCACCAAACATGTGAGCCACTAGCAGGGCTCCAGGGGCTTACTCAATATTGACCAAAATATTTTCTTTTTTTTTAATTATGTAGCTTTGGGATCACTAAGAAGTGCAATCTTAAAAAAAAAAATGGAAGAGCAACCTGGGCAGGAAAGTTTAAAATATGCATATGTGTATCAATTCAAAAGAAAGAAGTCCCACCAGAATGTGGACCTGATCAATGTGGAATCATCACCATGTGTTGTGTGGTATGTCAGTCAGTTTGACTGGGTGAACATAGTCACTCGCTTGTCAAATCAGGCCTAGTAACCCTGCCATAATGTGATCTAATACACTATCAACCCCTATTGGGATCTGCTTGAGTAGTCAATAAGAAGAAGATCACTAAAGAATGCAACACCCTTACACTAGTCTAAGCCCTGATGAGCTTGGAAGGGAAGTTACTGCAGGGTGTGGTGGACTTTCTATAGAAGCAGATCCTGTGGAAAAACTTTTTCTTTCTTTCTTTCTTTCTTTCTTTCTTTCTTTCTTTCTCTCATTCTTTCTTTTTTTTCCCTTATCTTTTTTACAATGGTTGTTCTTTTTTGTTGTTTTGTTTTACTGAAGCTGGATCCTGCATCTGACTCATCAAGTCAGATGAGGTGCCATATCGTCTGCTGGTCCCAGGATCAATCATTGGCCTTCCAGCTGACTTAGCATCTGCTCTGATAACCTTGGATTTATTTGCATCAGCAGCTCCCTCATCTTGGTATTCCTGCCTATTCATGGATTAATTGGTTCTTGTATCTATGCAAATCAGTACTCTCCAGCTTAGCATCTGACCTATGGACTTGATTCTGCTTATATTTGAACTAGATTTGCCCATTTCTACAACCATGTGAGTCATTTTCTTGATATGAATCACTCTAGATAGATTGATGGATTAATATTCATAAACATATAAATTTTTTTCTCTAGAGAATACAACATGAGATACATAAATATTTGCAAGAATAATTTTACTGATCAATTACTTCACATATCCACAGTTGCCAGAAATGCAAGCTAAGTTAATAAGAGGACATAGCAGAAGGAATACCAGACGGATATTGGATGAAAGCATACATATTAATAAGATATTTCCTGTGCTTTATTAACTATGCAAAATCATTTGACTGTGTAGATTATATCATACTATGAATTGTATTGTGAAGGACGGGCAGTTCAGTACACATAATTATGCTCAGGTGAATCTATACATCGAAGCAGTCATTTTAGAGGACAAAGGGACATTATGTGTTGTAAAATCAAGAAAGTCACACATCAGGCTTGCAATTTTTCACCAGATTTATTCAATATGTATACTAAGCAAATAATCTGAAAAGTTGAGTAAGATGAACAAAAAATGTGACAACAGGCTTAGACAAAAGTCTAGTAGTGTGTGTGTTCTGATAGATGGAGGAGGATTTTGTGGATTGTGTCAGACATGCGGGCTAATGTTGGACTTGTGGGTTTGGGCAGCCCTGGGTTGGAATATTTTCTTGATGTGCACTTACCCTTACTCTCTCTTCATAAGAGTGTCAGTGGATTTGTTTCTCTACTATACCTATTCAGACTAGCACATTATGGTATCTTGGGAGTGGGGTACTGGAGAAACAAATTATAAGATGAAAAGTAGATATTTGACCTCTCCCTTATGGTAACTTTCCTTCTTTTGCTAACCAGAGGTCAGATAAAGCCACACTGTTTACTCAGTTGTATTTCTGGGAAAAAAATATTGGAAGTATGAAAATAGAAATTTTGTAATGCCACTTGCTTTCAGCCATTGAAATTTTATATTTAGATGGATTGAGGCCATGCCTTCAAAGAAAATTTGAAAATATGTGCCCCGTCTAGTGCTTTGAAGTACTCAGCTACCTATGGTGTTTGTTAGATACTGGAAAAAATCTGGAACCATGAAGGAAATAGCTATCTGAGACTAAAGGTTAAAGGGAGCCTGTGGGAAGACTGAAATGTTTGCTAGGTGACTGCCTGAATGTATTTGTTGAGTGGAAGTGGGAGAAATACAGCAATAAAGAAACAGGTTGAGTTTGGCCACTGCCACCTGTGGACTTGGTTTACAGGAAAAAAATGGAGATGATGCGAGTGGGTTGACTGGTCTAAAATTCACGAGCTAGCATGCGGGTGCTGGGCTTATTGAGCATTTGTGAGAGCCCATGGTCTAAAGGCAAGGTGATCAATGGCACCCTATGAAGGCCGAGTGAGGCCGTCCACAATGAGTTGACCAGAACCCTACCAGATGAAGAGATTGTTGAGCCTGTGAACTGGTGTATAGTGTTGCTGACTTTTTGAGTGGACTGTCCTGATGTAACTTAGCTTATAGATGGGGATTTCACAAGGTTCCAAAGTGGAATGAAGATTTTTAATGTCAAAAATATGATTGTCTCCTCAGAGCACTGGGTCGATGTAAGTGAGCAGTATATAATTTGTAAATTCATAATTAGGGGTAAAAGGCATGAAGGGGTTGGTTTATAAACATTCGTAAGTGGGAGAACATAGTCACAGAATTCTAGGGTTAAGGTGTAGGTGTTACTTAATTGCAATTGTTAGGCTAAAGAATTAAGTACAGGTTCCAAATTGGCAAGGGGTGGATTGAGATAGTTAAGGTTTATTGTGCCAACCTGGATGATAAACATATGTGGGGTTAGTTGAACAGTGGAGAGATGAATGCCCCAGTGAGCCTTGCCATTCTCAGCACTCTTGCTTTCTGATGGTAGGACTAGGGTACAGCTGACTTAACCAGTTTCCTGCCTCAGCTGGCATGTCTCACTGCCTGCAAGACATCCCTGAGGAGAAGCCACATGGACCTACCCTGATGCAGGCCAGGGTGCAGGAGTAGCCGAATGGAGACCTCTGGCAGAGATGAGATGTTTACATGCTCACTGATTCAACTTTCCTCCTGCTGTGGCCATCATTGTGTGTGTTGTGGGATGGAGGACTTTGTAAATCAATGTCAGACATATGGGCTAATGTTGGACTCATGGGCGTGGACAGGACTAACTCGGGATGTTTTCTTGATGTGCACTTATCTTTTGTAGAAAACTTTATCTTATACATATGATATCTGTGGATTTGTTTCTCTGACATACCCAGACTAAAACACCCAGTAACAATCTGTAATGTTCAAGTGAAGCAATACTGTTTGCTCAAAGTGTACTTGAGAGATTTACTTATGAATACTGAAGACTATAGTCTACAGAATATGTTGGTATTCAACCTAAATAAAATGAAGCCCTCAAACTGGAACAAAAGATGACATCACGCTAAACCAGTTAAAATTCAATCTGTCATGTGTTGTATTTTATTTGCATGTGTAGTTAATGTTCATAGAGTCAGCAGTCAAGAAATCAAATGGCATAAACATGGATAAAAATCTGTTGAGCAACTTGGTTTTGAAGTTTTAAAAAGCAAAAAATTTACTTTGAGGACTACTGAATGTCTGATCCAAGTGGTAGTATTCTCATTAATCTCACAAGTGAGAAAGCTTATATATAAATAGTACTGGAGAATAATTAATATATATATATATTATAATTTTGAAGAGAAACTTGAAAGTATTTTGGACTATAAGAAGAACAAGCAAATCAGTTTTAAAGACAGTGAAACTAGAAGATTTAGCAGTGAATTTAGAAATACTTTGTCTCATGTAAAATGTGTCAAGAGCACTTGACAATCAACACCACTTATAATTCACAGTGTCAATGAAGAAAAGTTGAAATCTCTCAGTGGGATGGATTGACACAATAGCTGCAGCAATGGACTTAGGCGTGGTCTTTGTGAGGAGGGCACATGTTTGGGCAGCATTTTGTTCTGCTTTACATATAACTATGAGTTGGATCAATTCAATAGCTCCTAACAAAATCTATCAGGAGCACTACTGACTGAAACATTCTAACTTAAACCCAAGTAACTGTTTGATTTTGCCATATAATACACACAGCTAATCAAAAATTGGAATGCTGAAAATTTTCCTAAAAAATATTTCCTGTTTGTCAAATGTTCTTCCATAACTACATAACCTCAGGCCCACTTAGATTCCTGTCTTGCCTTCACTCTTAACATACAATCATCTAATAAATGTACATAAATGATACCATTAAAACTCTAAAAGATTCACTTGTTCACATCATATATATATTATATATATATTTTTTTTTCAAATTGTATCACTTCTCTCCTGAATTTGGAAATGGTTTTATAATTTCTTGTTTCTCTCCTACTACAGTTCTGATAGATACTCACCTTACCCTCACATGAGTTCATTTTGAAGAGCGTCCTTAGGAAAGGTCTTCATTGCAGGAGTTTGATGTGGGCATATGATTCAAGATAAAAAGTCAAGAAAGAACAATGCAAACATATAATCTATAGATAGTTACCACTGTGGACAACTGGAAATTAAGTATCTAAGTATCACTGGGGGATTCTAAGTGTCTCTGGGCTTGCTGCTTAGAAGATCAGCATGGATAAATTGATCCACTGGTTTCTGTGTTCTTTAGTCAAATGCTACTTCCTGGGTCTTTTATGTTTATGGAAGCATACAGGTTGTGTGTTTCGACACATTTCCAATGGCATGGCCTTTGAAAACCCACAGAACAGGAATCTAGAGGTGTAGCAAAGATCAGACGAAATACTAGTCATGCTGCTGTAATGGCTGGGGTGTTCTGAGACACAGAGGCAAGTCATGACTCAGGTAAGTGTAGTTTCCATGACAAAATTTTGACTGTATATTTCTCACATTTAAAAATATTCATAACTTTCATATTGTGCACAATAAAGACATTAATGTATTAGTATGATATCCAAGATTGCTCTTGGAAAATTCATCTGGCCTTCAGAATCAAAATCAGTTATTTTCTTACGAATTTCTGTTCTTACTATACAATGTTCACTTAAAGGTGGAACTCACTATCTAAGGATTCGTAACAGAGGAGAAGACACGCAAAGTAAATTCAAGTAGATATAAACTAAAAGCAATTAGCTGTGGTGGTATTAGATGAGATGATGAAGTTAGATGAGACTTTTCATGAAGAATTTACATTGAAATGTAACTAATAAATTAACAAAATATCTTGTATGATGTTTGTTTTAAGAAGACTTTAGGATATGCTGGTAACTTTAGTCTTTTTATCATAAGAATAAATTTTAATATGTTGTCTTTTAATTGTAATTTTTTCTGACATTTGATAAAGTAAAATCATATCCCTTATCACAATTTGAATTTCATTTTTACTAAGCTATATTAAGTTTCATCAATCTTCCCAAAGAACCATAAATCTTTATTTTAATGCTCATTTTTTTAAATCACCTAACAAGTTATAACATTTAATATTTCCTCCTTCATTTGTAAGCTTCTCAACCTTATGAACTCATTATTTGGCAAGGGTTTTCTATGTGACTGGAACAGTCAACAAACATAATTTTACTGGAGTAATGAAAATGTGATAGTTGCAAGATATGCACTTCCACTTTTTAATTAATTTGCATTGTATTTTCATTGCACTGACCAATGTTTATGGAATCCTACAGTAAGCGAACAGAGCTATCAATAAACCACACAAGGAGAGGAGCAGCCACAGTCAGTAATGTTAAGTGGCTGGCAAGGGAGAAAGGCAGGTGTTTCATTGGAGACTAATTTTA
This sequence comes from Nesogale talazaci, assembly GCA_004026705.1. Classification (NCBI taxonomy): domain Eukaryota; kingdom Metazoa; phylum Chordata; class Mammalia; order Afrosoricida; family Tenrecidae; genus Nesogale; species Nesogale talazaci. Next base: position 94,989 of record PVJH01006092.1, read on the forward strand.
TAAACAGTCAGTTCCTTAGTGAATATTTTCACATTATAGAAAATTTTGTTTATCTCTTCAGCCTAATAACTGTGGGGATTCTTATAAGAAATGGATAATGAGAATACAGCGCATGTTTGTTCTTTGTTTTTTATTGTTCTCCTAGGAGTCTTCCTGTTCTATTAAAATTGCCAGTACACTCTTCTAGCTCCAATTATACTGTAAACTGTGAGGCTAGCAAAACTTTAATATCAATAAAGCAATAGCAATAACAGATAATTATTGATCAGCTAATTTACTCTGGATGAGTCTTATTAAGGACTTTACATGGATTGCCTCACCATCTGCTCATGACAACCATGGAAGACACTACACAAAAGTTTGACCTCTCGTCGTCGTAGCACATTACACTCCATAAAACTGATATGCAGGGGAAATAAACTTACCTACATTTCCAAAGTTAAGATTCAAATTCAGACTAGTTGTCAGGATCATTCCCATAGCATAACGCTTTATTTTCATTTCTTTGTGTCACACAATGCAAAAAACCTCAGAAAACTTATCTGCCATGTAGTTGACTCTAGCTTATAGAACACCATAGGACAAAGTAGAATTTTGTGGGTTTTTAAGATGGTAAATATTTTTTTTGTTTTGCTTTATATCACGCTTGAAAATGTTGGTTTGGGGCTAAGCCCTGGTGGTGTAGGTGGTTGAATGCGGGGCTGCAGCCCACGGGCTTGGCTGTTCAAATCCAGAGGCAGCTCTCAGGAGCAACACTGGGTAGCTCCCATAACCACCGGAGGGCAGTGATGTCTCCCCCAAATTTTTTTTTAAAAAAAAGACAATGTTGGTTTTAGGTCCTGTCTAGTCTGTACAACAGGAAAAAAAAACCTTAACCAATAGAATCCAATACATGTAAAACATAATAATATGACATTATTATCAAGCGAAATTTAGTTTAAGAAAACAAGCATTAAAATACCAAGTAATTCACCATATAAATAACACAAAGGAAACAATCTACCTCATAATATCAGTAGAGGCTGTTGACAAACTGCTATGCCCTTTCAGAAATATAATTAGAGGTGTACATTTATTAAAACTTGAAAGGGACAAAGACAAGACACAGGCACATCATCTGGATGATGAAGAAAATTAGCATGCGGTGCTAATGGCATCTAAGGATTCACCATCAGGCATTGAGCAAAGAAAAATGTCACAAATTAATGATTGGTGGTAGATTTAATAGATCAAAATTATAAGTAAGACTATAGAAGTGAGATTAGGGCCATAATTGAGACACATACTTCATTTTAGATAGAAAGACTTTCAAGATTGGCCTAAGGCCTTCTGAACAAGGAAGTCAGAGCAAGACTAATAATTTCTTGAGTAGAAATTATCAGCTTTCCACATTTCTTCTTAGTAGTGGCTGGTAGTTTCCAACCGACAAAGTTAATAGCCCACTATGTATTCCACCAAGGCTCTAAGGTCCTTTGAATGCAATGTGTCTCAAAAATACTGTAAAATGAATAGATAAGTGATGTAGCTCTTTCCCCCTCTTCTAATTTTGAATCCTGCTCTGTGGGGCTGGCTATTGTTCCCACAAACTTGTCTCCTGTGTCTCAGCTAAAATTTGTCTCCATTCTTTTATTATTATCAATCTTTATTAATGAAAATTTTAAATGCATTCAAAATACAGGAATAGTATAAGAAGCAACCAAGTACTCATGAATATGTTTCAGTAACTTTCAACCTACAGTGAGCCTGGTTTCATTTACATCCGTAAATCCATCCTCCCCATAATCCTTCCAAAGTCTTCCACACCAGTCCACACCAAACGCCCTGCCAAGGACTCCAGTCAAGGGTGACCAGTGGCAACTCTGCAGGGCCGAGAAGAACTGCCACAGCGAATATCCAAGACACTCGCTTCCCATTATCCCATAGAAATATTTCATTAAAAGCCCAGATTTCATATTAATTTTTCTGCAAATACTTCATCATGTTCTATATGAAGACAAACATCCTTTGAAAATGGAATCACAAATCATTATCATGCTTAAAACTATCAATGATTACCAATTTCAAATGTCCACATCAATATTCTCAGACATGTCATATGTTTATTTACTGATAATTATTTTAATTAGTATTACTAAAATGTTTACAAAATGAATGTAGTTGATGTACTCAGAGATTTTATTTATGTGCATTTACCTCCTATTTGTATATTATTTCTTATTACTCTTTACAGACTTTATTTACTTCTTAGAATTTTTTGTATCTGAATTTTCATGATTGTACCACCTGGTTGCATTTGTACATTGTCTTTTTTTCTTGTAATTTGAAATATAATGGTAATAAGATCCAAAATTTATGTTGCTGCCTTCCTTTATGAAACATACCGGGAGTTGAAAAATGTTTATCTCTCTTCATTTGTTTTCATGTTGGACTTGTTTAATTAAGTTCAGCCAAATAATCCTTACAACCTTTCACTACGTGATCATTTGCTGCATTTAGTGCCCAAGGTATTGTTTTATAAGTGAATTGTGATCTCTTTCATTTTACATTTATTAGATGCAACTCATATTATGCAACACCCATGCTAAATTATGTAAATAAGGCAAAATTTTTCTATTTAAACTCCTTATCTCTTTGTAAGATCTTCTCTTTCTCTTTTCATGTAATGACTACTCAAAGAGCAGCAACAAATAATTTAGCTCATGTACTATCTTTTTTCAATATCAAGTATACTATTAACCCTAAGTCTGATTTAGCGCACTTGCTCTTTAAACAAAAACCAGTTGGAGCACTATAGTCATGACTACAAGAGAAGGAATATTTGGCACAAAGAGAGGGTAAGCCACCTTTCCTTTATTACTTGGGTTTCATAGCATCAAGGAAAGCAGAAGACAGAGAAGAATAATGGAAGAGACGGAGATGTGAAACAAAGCTTTCCTTCTGTGTGTCTATTAAAGGTAAGTTATACATCCCACCTTGGTTTCAGAACTGCTATAATGGAACAGTATGAACTCTGGGGTGCTCTCCCCTCACCTTTAATGAGCAGGTGTGTGTCAGAAAGCCAGCCAAATAGGACGGGGGTACCCAAAAAACACTGGGACATGCTTTACCCCAAAACTATGTCTTTATCATTTATTTATTTAACTAAAGAATCTTATCACCTTCAAAGTATATTCTGTTACATTTAGCACACTTATCAAATCCATGATTCCATTCTTGAAAACATTTTTAAAGCTCCTGTTTTTCTTTGATGACTGAAAACCCTTCTCTTGTTTTTTGTTTTTTTTTCTTCACCTCAAATAACTGTTATTCCTTTCATGTCCTTCATCATTCAGAGAAACAGAAATAGGTCATACGCAGTGAGGTCAGAGGAGTAAGGTGCTTGGGGCAAGAGAGGGATGTTGATTTTTGCCCCAAACTGGTACCTTGAGATGGCTGTGTGAGCAGGTGTCTGGTGGTGGTGGCAAGGCCAGTCCCCCGTCTGTAAGAAACCAAGACATTTTGTTGCACACAGTTGCACAATATTTTCAGAATCTCTTAATAGAATGCTTGATGAGCAGTCTGAGCTAGTGTAATGGGCATGAAACGTACTATGCCCCTCACATCAAAAATAAAACAAATTGGCATCAGGTTTTTTTAAGGGGGTTGCCTCCTCATAGACCAATAAAAGGAACACCAGATAATAGCGGAAAGTTTGATAAGAAAATAAAAGTACAACCCAATACACCCTCAAATTAGCTTAGGGTCCTTCAGTGTTGCTGGAATACCCCTTTAGTAAACTTTTTCTTAAAGTTTTGAATACTGTCCATTTCAAGGTTGAATATTTCTTTCGGGCAGGGGAGAAAAAAAACAATAGAACAGAGACTTGAAACTTAGAGTCTTCACCTGGTATCATCCTGTATATATATACATATATATATTTATTTTCATCACATATACATTATAATAATACAATAAGTTCTGAAGGCTAATTTGATCCTGTTTTCACCTTAAAGTTTATATACTCTAAAAGAAAGTCTAACAACAAAAGCAACAATTAATCCACTATACATACAATAAGGCAAAACAACGGATATGATTTAGAAGTAACCAAAAATTTCATGAGACTAGTTTTATAAGCATAATAGAATAGACACAGCTTCAGGGGATAGCCTAGCCATGTGGAATAAGATTCTTATTGAAGTTGTGGAGGACTTGAAGCAATTTATGAAGTCTTTTGTGTTGTAGACAACTTCAAACAAAGAAAACAAAATCCTCACAAGGAACCAACAGCTAATATCATGATGTATTGGGAAAAAAAAAACAGGTAGCATCCTGTTGGGTGGAGAAAGATTGCCATGGTCCAGGATTTCATCTTGCTGAAACAACAGTCAGCGCTAATGAAAGCAGACGTTAAGAGACTTAAGGGAATCTTTGCCCTGTGTAACTCTGATAAGTAAGATCTTCTGAAAATGTTGAAAAGCAAGGATGTTACTTTCAGGACTAAGGTGCACCTGACCCAGGCTGTAATATTTTATTTGGTCAAATGCCTGTTGAATTTGGACACTGTATAAGGAAGATTTAAAGTATGGTACTGGTGCAGAATATAGGAAGTCGCAAGAACTACCAAAAGAACAAGCACATTTATCTTAGAAGTACATTCAGAGTGCTCTTTCGAGGCAAGGATGACTAGACCTTCTCTCACATGCTTTCAATCAGGAGAGATAAGTACTTGGAGAGGATATCATGCTTGGTAAAGTAAAAGGGCAGTGAAAAATATAGAAAAATAACTTGACAAGATGGATTCACATTCTGGTTGCAATTTTCAGCTTGTACATATTGTTCTGTTTTACATATGGTTGCTATGAATTAGACGCAACTCAGTGACACCTAGCCATAACCAACACAATAAAAAATGAGTTTAGTGTGTAGCACTGAGTTTTGAGCACCAGAATGACATGTGTTCATTTGTTCATTTTTGTAATCTGTTTCTGTTATTTCAACAAGTCTTACTTTTAAGTGTAAAACTATGGAAGATTACTCTGGGAATAGCAACATGCAAAACCAGAAATGATGAAAGGGCTTTAAATATTAAATGAGTCATAAGTAATCAACAAAACAAACATCACATTTAGTGTGCCTCTAAAACACCAAAAATAGACTAAAATATAAACAGATGAAAGAAATTCTATTGATCCAATATTATATATCAATAGATATACAGAGGAGTGTATGTATACACACATATATAAAACACTATATATACATAGCTTCTTTTTAAATAATTTTATTGGGGGGCTCATACAACTCTTTTCACAATCTAAACATACATCCATTGTGTTAAGCACTTGTGTACATTTGTTACCCTCATCGTTCTTAAAATGCTTGCCTTCCACGTGAGTCCCTGGTCTCCACTCCTCATTTTTCCTTCACTCCCCACTCCCCCGGCTACTGTGAACCATTTATAATTTATTAATTATTATTATGTTGTCATATCTTATATCATCCGATGTCTCCCTTCACCTACTTCTCTGCTGCCTGTCCCCAAGGGGTAGGTTATGCAACTCTTTTCTTTTTTTAAAAAATCCCTTATCAGGGCTTCATTGTTTCTATTGTTTTCTTTGCTAAAAGGTAATTTTAGTTGTCCCATGTCAAAAAAATCACATTTAATGTTTTGGTAAATTGCTGATCTCTAACGTAGCAAACCTTATAATTGTCACTTTGATTTAATTGTCTTTTCGTTTCTTCTATAAAAACTTAAAGAAGTCCATGCACCTTGAACTATACCCTGCTCTCCACTAAACATGAAACCTAAAAATCTCTTCATCTAGTTGGGTTCTGATCAACTCAAAGGGGGTGCCATCACTCATTCTCCCCAGGCTGCCCATTGGTCTCCTTGCCTTTAGACCATGGACTCTCACCCGTACTCAACAAGCCTAACCCCCTTGTGCTAGGTCATCATTTCATGTGGTTTCTTGAATCTGAAGAGGAATTTTTGGACTAGGACTGGACTTGTGGATGTGAGTTGGATAGGGTTGGGACAATTTCTTGATATACAACTACTCCTTCATATAAACCACTTCCTTATACATACATGAATGTCTCTGAACTTGTTTCACTAGTCAACCTGGCCTAACACAAGTATCTTCCTATTTTTGACTGCCCCTTCCACTTTACCAAGTCTGATGTCCTTTTTCAGATCCTCAGCCTTCCACACAATATGTGCAAAATGTGAAAGAAGAAATCACTGCTTCTAGGAAACACTCCGAGTGCAATTTTTCCAAGACAGATCAGTTTATGTATCATGTATCATGCTCTCAGTATTCCTCGGCAGCATCACAATGTGCATTGGAAAGGGATTACCTTCAATCCTTTCTAGCCATGGTAAGAAGTACCTTTCCTGGGTATGAACGTGATGGACAGTGCTGAGGTTAGCGTAATCATGACCCATACCCTATCCATCTTCTTACCCTAGTTGCTTGGTCTGAAGGCCTGGGGCCAATTTTATACGCTCTTCTATCTTACATAGTGTGCTTGTCCCAATCATGGTTCCTTCCTGCTTTTTGTATTGAACTGTCAGCAGTCATGAAATTGTGGCAGTTTCTTTTGTTCCATGTGTTATTTGAACAGGTGTGGCTATGTTTTTTTGCTCATGGTCTCCTTCATCTAGATGATGTGTCTTTCTCCCATTTAAGAATTAATTGCTGTTCTCCTTAACTTATATTTGAGACTAAGGTCTTTTTATACCCAAAAACAACATGATGCTTAATTAATGACTAAAGTCCAATAGTCTGAATAGGTGCTTCATAATTGGCCAAGATGAATTAGGAATTTAAAAGAAAAAAAATCACGCTACAAGAGTGTTTATATCTTTCCCATTTAAACTTCTAAAGCCTGGAAATAAAATAACTTATTTCTTGTTTATCCTAAAGTGAAACTAATAAGTGGCATGTAATTATAATCTGTAGAAAAGATTGTCTAGATGTTGGGGCAGTTTAATGATTTGAATCTGTAATATGTAATAGCTGAATTCAGTATTCGTTTACATTTCTAAGACTTTCATTATAATATCAATTCCCTTTGCAATCCCAGTTAGCGGATATTTTTTCTAAAGCTGTTTTCTTTGTGTTCTAAAGGAGGAATTGCAATCACAACTGTGTATCTATCAATGTTAAAAACCTCTGGCAGCAATCAAAATATGGATTTCAAAAATATATTCTGATTAAAAGGAGCAAGTATGGACCATAATTTTCTTAAGTCACAATTAAATCAAATAATAGTGTAGGAAAATTAGTAAGGAGTGTTTCTCTTGAGAATTACTTTCTTTTTGAAAGCTCTCTCTATGAAATTGTGCTTGTAATAATAATATTAATGAAATAGTAGATATAATATTGACAGACACTGGATGTAATTTAAGAGTTACATAATAACTTAGGTAGTTATAACAAAAATGATGACACATGAAGAATGCAATATATGCCAATATATTGAATATTTAAAATATCGAATATTTAAAATTTAAAATGTGTATATTTTCACCAAAACGAAGAAAAATATAAGCATTTGAAAAAATTATAAAGACCAATCAAGATAATGCATTTTGAGTGCTATAATTTCCAAAGTTTTTATGTAGAGTGAAAGAATTGTTGGAAAATTAATGAGTTACTAAGATAAGAGATAAATGCACAGTCAATTATCCCTGATATTAGCTAACTGCTTTAACTTGAAGAGCAAGGACTATCATGGGAAAAGTCCTAATTCCTACAGAAGACATAAATATAGAACTGATTTGTTTGGATAAATGAACATCTATTATTAAAACATTACAGCAATAAAAGACGTTTGCCTCAAAATCTGGGTTTTTTCAGATCTCCTTAATACTGTGGGATTGTAAATGAAAATTTTCACTTGGAACAGCACATGCCTAGATGATAGTAAAATTGAACCTTGGATTTCATTACATTTGAATCTAATTGGTTAGTATATTAAAGGACTATGAACTCTCAGTAAACACAATATAGCAGACATTTAATGGACATGCCTGAAGTCTTTCGCCTGATCAATAAAAAAAGCAACTTGTTTTAATCAACCACAGAAAGTTGAATAATCATTGTGTCACATTTGAGTGCAACTTTCCAATCTTTTTTTTGTATGCACACCTGTTTTATTGCATTAATTTCTTTTTTTCATTTTATTTATTTATTTATTTACAATTTTTTGTTTTGTTTTCTTTAATACAAAATTTTTATAATATTCTTTCTCAGCTGTAGATCCTAGCTAATTTTTTTTTCTGATCAAGTCTCGTTTATTTGGGAGAAGTAAACCAGTTTTATAGGGCAAGCAAGCTTAGGGAATTAGCATATGGTGATCTTCAAAATTAACAAGTGAATGGGAGCACAGTTGCTAGTCAAGCTTCAAAGGCCAGGCCTGTTTACAGTTACAAAGGCGACAAACTACAAACCCCAGGCAACAAACTGCAACAGAGTTCAGTCATATCCTACCTGTACCCAGGTCAAGCATGTCCGGGCTGGATGGCACTGGACAGGTCCCCCTTTTTTATTTTTTCAAGTAATATCCTCCTGGGAACTCCGCCTGTCTTAGGTTGTCAGAACACACACTCAGTCCTTACCCGTCATCAGTCAACGGCCTTCTAATGTCACCATGGCCTGTCTTAGGTTGGTAAAGAGTGCTCCTGATCTTACCCGTCATTGGCTGTCAAGTTCAGCTCACAGAGGCAGAGGGTCTTATCACATACTAGTCATGTGTGCCACTCTGTTCAAGATCGCTCATCTCCAGAAGACAATAATGAACTTGCAGGGCCTTGCTTGAATGGTCTCAATCTGTTACTTAATAAATGCCATGAGGTTGTTGAATAACACTCGCCATAATGAAAGCAAAAGCAATAAACTAACGAGGGGGCCCAAAATTGGCAAGAGGTAAGGCAACAGTCCATTGAGCCCGGTCCACAGTGGATTGGTGGTCAACTCCTTTCTTCTCTTCTCCAAGTCTTCTTGCAGCCGCTTGATTTTGTCTCTTATGATTCCAGATTTGTTGGCATAAAAACAGCATCTTTCCTGTAAAGCCAAACAAATACCTCCCTGCTCTGCAGCAAGTAAATCTGAACCTCTTCTATTTTGTAATACTACTTCTGCTAAAGAATCTACCTGTTCTTGCAAATCTTGTGTAGTGCCTGTTGAGGCCTGCATATCCGAGATTAGCTGCCTAGATAATTTGGTACCTGCAGTTCCAAAGGCCACTGCAGTACTGATCTCTAATCTTACAAATCGGGCAACTAGTTGCACTGCCCTTTAGCTCTTCCTGCCATGTAATCAATAGCAGGGATAGGGGCAGGCTCGTTACCAGGAATAATATGTATGTCTGGAAAGAGAAAGGCTAGCACTCATAACCCTGTCCAAATGCTGGATAACTGGGTAAAAGACCTATTGTTGCCACAAACAAAAACTGAATTATTAAGGGCACATAAGGAGCCCGTAACATTAATAACACTAGAACAAGAAACAAATCCTGCCAATTCCACATAATCTCATAAGTATTGTTCAGCTCTCTTCCTCTTCCTCCCTTCTTGTCTTTATCCCTGTGGGTGTGGGATGCTGGCCCCTTCCCCAACCTGTTCTCTGCGATACCCACTTCTAGAAAAGGAGCCCATCTGACTCTGGTTGCTTCCAGCTCTGTAGCTCTCTCTTTTCTTGCATTCTTCCATGCATCCACGCTGTCCTACAGGTTGGGTGTTTTGTGGTAAGAACTGCTTGCCCACTCGGGTTTCTGTGGAGACAAGACCAGTACTCCCCCCCCCCCCCCCTGGGTAGATTAGTGCCCTGTTCCCTCTGTCATACTTTCCTTTTTGAACTCCCTTTTATCTCCCTATCCCCTCTACCCCCTCATCTTTCTCCCTTTACTGTGTTGCATCAAACGTGTACCTCCCTGGTTTGGTCCTCCCTCCTCCCCTTACCCTATTTCTTAGACCGACTGTTATGGTACAGAAGTTTTCTCTTTTGTACTCACCATACTGCTTCTACTTACCTCAGGGGGCTCATGCAATACTTCTCCTTTTGTGATTGACTAACTTCGCTTAGCATAATTTCCTCCAGTTCTTCCCA